>JAEANM010010376.1:0-15828 GCA_017656035.1 Myanophis thanlyinensis
CTCCCTTCCTACCTTAACTTACCCGTGGTTGTGTAAGCATTTCACTGCATATCATACCATGTATGACTGTGTATGTGACCAATATATAGCTTTAATATTACATAAATGTTGAGCATATGCTTTTATGTGGATTTTAAATTCAAGCTTCCAATGCAGATGGCAATCTTTAAAATATTGAAAAATTTTCAATTAAAGTTTAAACGCAATCATATAAGTCTGGTGTTTGGAAACGTGGGTAGCTTTTATTAAATAGATCTGTCCAATGTTGTAATATCAAAAATATTACCGAACTGCAATATTTTAGTACAAGTATCACAATATACATTATTGATTATACTGTACACCATCTAGAGCCCCTCTCTGAGGGAGATGGCTGGTTAAGAAACAGGAAATATAAATAAATGCATTAGAAGCTGGTAACAACTGTTTTCCTAAATATTTTTGGGACCCAGAAAACATCTAAAACTCCACTGAAATTTGGCAGAAAAAAGCCATGGTTTTGCATCTATTTCTTAGAAAACAAGCCAAAAGGTATGCATAATACAGTAGATAGACAAAGATATCTTAAAAAATGTAAAACTACTTAAAATTTATAGCTTTCCCCCAAAAACCCTATTAAAACACTAATCCTGAAGTGATGCTACTATGTCACAGCGCCATTCATTGAGGCTCTCAAAAAAGGATAATCCATGGCCATCAGAATCAATGTGTCCCCTATACAGTACAGCACAAAATTATTTGATATTGGCTGAACATACATTTAGGTAAGCCAGAATGCTAATTAAACAAATTCTATTCCAATTGTTACCTTTTATTTTTAAATCAGCATACCAATACTTACTATCCTATATAATGATTCAGATTTAGTTATAAAAAGGTACTGTGCAGCCCTCAAGGATATGAAGAGAGTCTGCAACTCCAAAAAGTAACCAGTTTCAGGAAGATATAGGTAATCCTCATACTTACCTATAATTGAGCCTGGCAATTATGGTCGTAAGTCATGACAGCTGTAAAGTGAGTCATCACATCACTGACCCAATTTTACAATCTTTTGAAGTTGTTGTTAAGTGAACATAATATTTGTAAAGTGAGCCCATTGTTTGCTATGGGCCATTTTTGCCAGAAACCAGAATAAAGACCAGTTTTCTGCAAAAATGCTATAAATGTTTGGTGATCACATGACCATGACATACTGCAAACAGCCTTAAATGTCCAGTGTCCAGAAAGCAGTCACATGACCATGAGGTGTGGGGACTGTTGGATCTTCAAAATGATGTCATAAGTAGATTTTGGGGCAGTCTGCTGTAATTTTGAATAGTCACAATAATGCAGTACCATATTTCCACCTGTACATCATATGACATACTTTTCTGGAGCTGAATCCAAACCATTTCACAGCTCTAATACTTTGTCAACTTAAAATCCATTGTTACTTTTAAGAAATATGAATACTAGGAAGAGAAATGTTACTATAACCACATAATGCATTTTAAATGTTGAAAGATAATCAATAAAAATAATGTTATTGGTCTGTGTAATGGAGTATTTACAATAAACATTATCGTTCTGTTAACATTCTTTTTTAAAACTTTTTAAAACTTATTCTGTAAAGATTTATTTAGTGGATTTTAGGTGGACCAATGGAGCCAAAAAAACTGATTTGTTCAACTTAATGACAAAGAAAATATAATGGAAATTGAAATATTGATGTTGCTATAATTTTACAATGATATTAACAAGAAAATATAACTGCAAATTCTTGGTCACCAACTAATCCAATTTTAGTTAATACATTTTCAAATTTGAGTAAACAAGCAACTGTAATCCCAAATAACTCTCAATATTTAAAAAACGATATTTGCAGAAGAGTTTCAAAATTGTAAAATACATTTTATGTGTAAATTGTCTGAATAGCTACATGAAAATACAGGCTTCAAAATATTTATTTGAAAGCCTTTTCACATCAGATCCTTTGCAATTTCTCCTATTAAAGTACTTAATTGGCAATGCAAAGAAATTGGTATAATAAGTAAATATGTAGGAAAACTGTTTTAGCTATAGTGGTGATGGTGCCCCTACTACTATAAGAACTTTGATAAAAACCATTCAGAAATGTTCACCACCCATATGCCTTACATAAGCCAGGCTGTAACAGGTCAAAGAAGAGCAGTAACATTTCAAAAAAAGCGTAGGTGTGTTGCACATTAATTTTCCAGGCTATTCACTACAGAAACAATATTAACAATGTGGGTGGTACATGCAGCAGCAAGGATGGCCAAAAGGAAAAGAGAGAGAGAAAATGAGAGATGGGATGGCATAACTGTCCTTGGATGTTTTCATAGTATGGTCCTCTCCGGGTTATTGTTTACTGTATATGTATGCCTTATTCAGCTAACTAGTTTAGAGTCATGGTAACATGGTAAGATTTGCTTGCAGACAATTTTATTTATAACAATGATTCAGCTGTTAGAATTGTATTAACCATTTGTTTCACGTGCTTCAGTTTAAAAAGGAAAGGTTTCCTCAGATTTGTCTTGATTTGACTATCCTTAATCTATATATATAAAAGCCAAATACCACTCACTCATCACAAAATACCACTCACTCATCACAGAATCTCCAGAACTGTGAAGCCTACAAACTCGAAATTTGGTACATATGTTCCTCTTATGCTTGCTAAGAAATAATTTTTCAAAATGACCATCAGATTGTTAGTATTTCTTATACAGTGTAATTAATACACTCTGATGCTAAGGAGTTAGACATTATTCTCTCCCACCTCACCTGAAAAGAACTCTGTTCCAACTGTCAGTTGCCTCATATTCCATTACTTCAGTTCAAACTGGCAGACGTTCCATTCTTTCACTTAGGAGCGGTCTGGGACTTCTTTACAGTACTAAACATCACTAGCTCACCAAAATGTCTATGCCTTTCTATGGAACTGCTTCCGAATGCAAGGCAGTGGGAGAGGTATTCCCTTATGAGTTTCAATCACCGACCACCACTGAGCCAATGGATTGTGAACCGAATTTCTCCTGCATAATATCCCAGCCCCAAATCACTTCTTACACTGACCTCCTCAATTCAGACAAATCTGTTCCTTCTACTGTAATACCAGTTAAAGGGAAAGAGAGAAAAAACACAGGATTTACATATGCAATTAGGAAGACATCAAGGGAAGTTTCAAAAAAGTATCATCAAACTCATCCCCAAGTTAATAGAGAGGCTGTAAAAAGTTTGTGTGTAATAACCCCTATGTTAAGCAGGCAGCTACAGCTAAA
Organism: Myanophis thanlyinensis; assembly: GCA_017656035.1. Lineage (NCBI taxonomy): Eukaryota > Metazoa > Chordata > Lepidosauria > Squamata > Homalopsidae > Myanophis > Myanophis thanlyinensis. The sequence continues at coordinate 3,282 of JAEANM010010376.1, forward strand.
TACAATAAAAAGATATCCTAAATCAGATCAATGCCTTGGACTAATAAGCATTTGTTGGTGATGATAACAATGGGAGGGACATCTGTTGTAGAATCACATAATTTCATTGCAAAGCACAGGTATCTAGCTAGTACTTTATATGGCAACAACATGGAAGTGGTTGCCGATATGTTTGAGGTTGTTTTTCTCACTTTTGTGTCTATCCTATTTCATATTATCCTACTTCAGACACATTTTGCAAATACCTAGCTCCCTGGAGAAAGCTCTAATGCTGGGAAAGTTTGAAGAAAGGAGAGGAGGATGGCCAACATCAAAGTGGAATCAGTTACAGTGATGATAGGTCTAAGAGAACGTCTATATGTGATAATTAAAAACAATACTGACTTGGTGGCTCATAATCATTCAGTCACACTGTCTTATCTGTCCAAGATTATCTGGTGCCCATCCAGAGGAAACATGTCTTTTTCAGTCTTGATAATAAAGAACATAGGGAACACTCTTTATGTAACAAAAATCCCTTTTTCAATGTGTCTCTCAGAAGTCTGACTTTCAGCTCATCCAATATTCTTATCATTGCTGAGAATTCTGGCAGATGAAATACAAAGAAAGCACCAAAGTTGGAGAAAAATAGATTAGTCTATACAAAAAAGAAACACACTACACAGTCTAAGTTATGCTGTGATTATTCAATCCTTTGTATTTCTCTTGGAAGGAAAGGAAATGTAATTTTTTTCCCTGAAGAAACAGATATAGGATCAAATGTATTTTCTTCCATGTTAATAAATGAATTATTGCATACTGAAAGTTGGCATGAAGTACAAAACGTATTTCTCTGTACCTTTAGGAGAAACTCAGAGCTTTGGAAGAATAACTGTACATTTTCTATATCTCAGACCTTTTAATGAAGATCTGAAACTAGCTATTATCAAGGAGATAGTGCTGGGGTACACAAAACAAGCTAAACGAAGAGAAAATATTTCTTCTCCTAGAGATTATGGTTTTATTTAGTATATCTGACCAATTAGTTTTTTTCTATAAATCAAGGAAGAGATTACCAACATTATATTAACTACAAAAGGTAATACTTTGCCTCTAATATATCAGCAGTTTTACACAAGCAGTCTGGCTTGTGTAGTTTCTAGTATTGTGATGGCAAACCTATGGCACGGGTGCCACAGGTGGCATGCAGAGCCATCTTGCTGGGCACACAAGCTGTCAGCCAACTTACCTCCAGTTGAGCATGCACATGTGATTGCACATGCACGCATGCGCAATTGCAGAGCCCCAGCTGGTCTTTGGGCGTCCGCTGTGCATGCGTGCGATTGCAGCAGGAAATCCAGCTGGTCTTTGGAGCTCTCCTGCACATGCACACACGATTGCTTATGTGTGCGTGCCTGTATGTAGCGCATGTGCATTGCACATGCGAAAGCTGCATGCATGCGCAGATGGTGCGGTTGCACATGCAGTGCATTTGGAAGAGCCGCACACAAGTGCGGATGGCATGTGCAAAGCATGTACTTTTCGGCACTCGCTAAGTAAAAGATTTGCCACCACTATCTAGGGAAATCTCGTAATTTATGATGGGAATTAAACACTAGAGCAAATTACTGGATTTACAATGTCGTTTATGTTTGGGTTAGCATGTTGTGGAAACAATCAACAGGAATATAGTCTGCTTAAAAAGGGTTTTCTTATTCTTTCAAGATTACTGCAAAAGTTGATAAATACAAAAGCTTATAGATTGATATAATGCCAACATAACTCAGTTTATTTTATTCAATTAATATTTGAATTAATTGAATATTTTGTTCAATTAATATTTATAACTACTATAGGTCTTAAGTTTGAATTAATAACTCATTACTTTTGTTAAGTAATTAAGCACAACCAAGAAATGAAGTACTTGTATGCACAACTTTTTTTAGGACCTGACTGAGAATACAATTCAGAATGTTATAATTAAAATAATATATGATATGATATATGATATACAGGGGATTTGTGGAAGCTGAAATCCACATACCTTCAATTAGTCAAGATTGAGAAACATTGGCCTTGAGTATAACACTCTATTTTTAATAAGCTTACATGAAATTAAAGTCACTTTTGTACAGTGGTTAAGGTGCCAGCCTAGAAACCAGGAAACTGTAGTTCTAGTCCTGCTAGACAGGTTAGCTACACTTAACTGGATGAAGAGCAGGTTTAGCATATTTAGCAATGGAAAATTAGAAAATTAGGTCAACTTTGTAATGGATTTGGGTTAAGTTTCCCCAGTGAGTCATGTCATATAACTGACTCTTGTCTTCATATTATATGAACAAAGTACAATATTTCAGTTTTAGCTTCCAGTGAGCAATCTGATATTTATTTCATCTGCTACTGAATTATTTATTTTTTTCTTAGAATCCAAGGTATTTCCAACAATTTTCTCCAACATCATAACTAAGATTAATAGATATGCTCTTTTATGGACTGCTAACTGGTTAGAAAAAGCAACAAAGGTAATTTTTCAACATCAGAAACTAAGCCACAGAATCCCAGTATATGTGTTAGGACTAATGCTTTTTAGTACGTTCATAAGCTGTAAAACTTTTTGCCATGCACAGCAATTGAAAGTCAACCTCACACTCAATATTTTATGCCACTGACAGTCATTATGGATTCAGGTTACCCTAAAAAGTTGATAAATAAATAAAAAGCTTCTAGATTGATACAATGACTGAGGTTTTTGATATCCATCTCATTAGTTTCAGCTCTTATGTAAATAATCTTCACTGAAGTAAGATGTAACCTGTTGCAATTTGCAGATGACAGTAAACTATTCATACAAATCTATGGTACTTTCATACACTGAATAATAAGTGGAAATTCTACCGTACTTGCTGCTGTAGTTGAAAAAAAAGAATATACAACAAAGTCTCAATAAAACAGATTTTGTGTACAATGGACCAAATTTCTCTGGGACTTTATATCACTGGTGTCAAGATTCAAAAGTCTTCATTTCCATCAATTTACATAATTTATGGAATATTATTGCAATTATAAAGGTAGAATGGAAATCACACTTACTTGAATTTATTTCAGTTGGGTTATATTATTATACAAATGACTGATATCACACACATGTGATAATACAGAAGAATATGGATAATTAATATGTCATTAATATAATGACATTATCACAATGATGTAATCTCTGATCTAACTATCAGGAATAATAGATATTTCTTCCTTCCAGCAGGTTCATTTTATCAAGGTTATATCAAGATTTCATCAGTGAAAGAGTAAAGAGAAGAAGGCACTCAAATGTATTAAGTTCACCACCTTCTCCAGAAGATGGAGTACACCAACTCTGTCAGCTCTTATCAGCAGGGCAGAAACCATGGGAAGTACATGTCATCATGCTGCCTCTCAGCTGTCTTTCCTAGCTAAGGAATTCCTAGCTAAGGAATTACAAATATTCTATTCTTTTCTTCTGATTTAATACAATTGTTTAATACAATAAATAAATGTATTAAATAAAAAATAGCCCAAATATCACAGAGGACATAATTAACTTATATAATTTATTATTACAAGACACAGTGATGGTCTGGTAGTTTTAAAAGTTCTATCAAGCACTGTCTGGTTTCACACAACTCATTAATGCCTTTGTAAGCAAACCACATTTTTGTTCTTCTATAACCCATTCTCAGATGATTCATATTCTAATGCAACATAACTGATCTAACTTTGAGAGTTTGCAGTATGCAAACATATTCAGAAGTACACACAAGTAAATGAACTTCTCTTTATATAAAACATATAAAGTAAATATACAATACCAAAGCAGATTTCAATGTCGGAGCAAATATAAGCAGAGGAGTTAAGTTTCAGTTCTCAGCAGTAGTATGCACAGACTTGTTTCAGTTTCACTTTCACTTTCACTTTCTAAGCTCAGCACAGAACTAAGCCACACTCAGGTTCCTCTCTGTCTGAGACACCAATCAGCTCCCATTGGCTGATCTGTTGCTGTTTCTTTCAGTCTTATGAATCAATCCTACACTGACAAACTTTGTTGACTTACAAAAAGCTATCATTTTTAACCAAGATTTTTAATGTCAGCATAAGGGAAAAGCAAATATTAATGTAAAACATGGTAAACATGGCTTGAAGATATCAAGGGTTAAACAGAGGACTTCTTCCATGCAATACATAACTATATTATAGTATTGGATTCATACAATAGGTTTACTTATGGATAATTTTAAAATGGTTAGCCCCAGGAAGAGTTCTGAACACTGAACCATAAATTAATCCTGAGGACTAGGATCCATGTGTCATACCAATTAATTATTCTACAATTACTGTAGAAGTGTGAGATTTGAAAATACCCAATAATTTTATACTCACCAATTTAATAGACAACTCCGATGTACAACAAAAAAGTTTATTGGATTGTGTTTGCAAAGGCAAGGATCGAGATCATGAAGCACACTATCACAATTTTGGAAATACTTTTTATACATTTATCAACAGGATGGATGCGTCCTCAAGCCCCTCCTTGGCTCAGCTTACTTCATCCTGTGTACATGATACAGCATCATTTATATTTTGTTTATTTACATCCAATTACATCCTGTGATTAGCTAGTATGATTGCTTTTACAACTTTATTGAGGAACATTTCCTGGGACCTCTTTTTGTTATTACAAATTCATTTGAGCTAGGAATGCTTCCTTTAACACTTTGGTCACATTAACACACTCATTTATTGTTGTTGTTTGTGGCTTTTGTATAGTTCTGCTACTGGAGCCTCAAATCAAAATTCTCAGTCAACCTTTTGTTATATACCTCCTTATAAAAGAGTAACTAATCTTTCCTTTCCCACAGAAGGGAACCGGGTATCTGCAGGACCGCCTGTTGCCACCATCAGCCTCCCGCCAACCAGTGCGTTCCCACAGGACGGGCCTCCTTGGGGTCCCATTGCCTGGACGTTGTCGTCTGGCAGCCCCAAGGGTTCGAGCCTTCTCTGTGGGGGAACCCTCCCTTTGGAACAAATTGCCCCTAGAGATCCCGGCGCGCACTAAAAACTTACTTGTTCCAACAGTCTGGTCTGCCCTAGTATTAATTAACGGGGTTTTTAAATTGGTTTTTAAATTTTATAATTTTACATTTTTTACTCAACCACCCATTTGATTCTTTTTAATTTGTTTTTAAATTGTTATTGATGTATTGCTTTTTAGATGGTTGTACACCACCGCGAGTCCCTTTTTGGGAGAAGGGAGGTATATAAATTGAAATAATAAATAAATAAATAAATAATAAATAAGTAACCACGTGCTCATATGATTCACGTGTGAATCCAGCCACTGTTAAAGACCTGCTTCCCTGTCAGCTTTGAACGACCTTTTTCCCCTGAATAATCGGGGCGGGCGAGGAGGAAAGGAACCGCACGCGCTCGCGCCCCCTCCACTGGTTGCTTTCGCGGCTTCTGGCGGGAAGCGCCCCTCGCCTGAGTCGGCTTGTTCTGCGCGCAAACGACAGTCGTCCGCTCCTCTGCGTCTGGCGGCACCTACCTAGAGCCGTCATTCCGCACAGAAGCGGCGGGCCGAGGTGTGACCGTCAGGAGGGCAGTAGCCACCTTCCATCCTTTCTCCCGTCCCTTCTCCACCTCTTCCTGCCCCCAAAGGAGAAGCACAAACAGCTCGAGGCTAATAAAAAAAAAAAAAAACCAGCTTTCCGCCCCAAGCCCCTAGACGAGCGCTTCTTCAAACGGGTAAGTAGTTCAAGCGGGCCGGCAGGCGAACCTTGCCGTCGGGGGAAGAGAGGGCAGAGCAATTTAGGAACGGCTCCTTCGCTTTTCGGCCGTTGCGATGGATTCGTATGGTGACGGCTCAGTTGCCGTCTTTCGAGCGCCCTGGACGATTCATTCAGTCGTGCGCTTTGGAGACGCCCTAACACAGTGTTTCTCAACCTTGGCGACTTTAAGATGTTTGGACTTCAACTCCCAGAAGTCCAAACATCTTAAAGTCGCCAAGGTTGAGAAACACTGCCCTAAGGTGTCCTTAAGAGAGTCGCTCCAGGCTGCCGGCGGGATTTGGGGCAGTGTCGTGAGGTGGGCGAAAAGACGCTAAGCGGAGCAACGCGCCTTTTTTTTTTTTTTTTTTTGCGGGGATAAATACCGTAGCGAGTGACTTTAGTCCGGGTCTAAATGGGAGCCGGGTGCTTCGAAGTGAGTATGCTGATGCTGGAATAAGCAGAATAGGAACGCGGCTATTTTATTGAAATATGCTGCTTTTCTCAACTTGGGGTCCTTTACTGTATTGGTCTGTGTGAGCAGAGCACAGACTGCCGGATGGGGTTTATGGGGAATTGTGGTGTCCAGGTTTGAGAAAGCATCCTGGGTGAGAAGGGGATTTTTGAAAAGGTTTGCTTTTAATGTTGCCATTTTATAATTCACTGAAGCGTGTGAGACATTTTTACCAAGTGCTGTTTTTGTACTTTATAAAATACTATACTGTAGCTATACTTAATTAAAACCAGTGTAATCCATTCTAGAATGCAAAGGTGGGGTAACTTTGGTGATAATAATTTGCCTAATCTAACAGGTAAAGTCTGTTAGATTGCTATAAAATAATGCAGGTGGGGGTGAGAGAGGGTCTAATTTTCTACAAAGGTAATTTTAAGATTCCTATATAAGTAGTTTAAATGAAAAACTGCAAATCCATGGTAGGATCTCTTTAAAAGCTCTACAAAGGTTCCTTGCACCGCATGAACATTGCTGTAAATGTTTGTCTTTCTATTGCTGAAGTTACTCAAAGTGGCTTACATGCTATTAAACAAATATTAATAGCTCATCTTTAAAGGTTGCAATATTATACCTGTTGATATAGTGATGACTTGTACTAAAGATGAACAAGTATCTGATAGAGATTTGTTTCCTAGGAGTTATTAGGAATGACCTGCTTTTATAGCCCTGAACCATACTTAGTGCCTATTGATTAGGACCAGTTAATTTCTGAATAAAGATTTGAAGCTTAATGGTGAATTTGTGTCATAAGGATCAATTACATTTTATTTCTGTAAGATTTGCATAACATCCTATATGTTAGGGTCTGTAAAACAGAACCAAAATAAAAGTGGAATTGCTCAAAACATCATGTTTGTTTCTATAAAGGTTTGTATATGGATAATGAATGAATAAAAATAAATGGTAGTTAAACTGAAATTCACCAATTACAGTTTGGGTGATTTTGGCAGTCAATTTAAAAAGTTTAAAAACAGAAAGATCAGCTCCTATAACTACTAGTATTGATGTCCATTTGCTATGTCTTCACATAATGCATTTTTTTATGTATTGATTGAGGTGAATTTACAGTGGAAGGAAGTTATTACCTCAATGTGTCCAGTTCACTACTCTGTGATGCAGAAATAGCGTAAACAGAGCTGTTGTAGCAGAGCTACTCTGATGTTCCTATGATAGGCCTACAACTTTTCCTCATCCACCTATCCACTTAGGATTGCTTGTATGTTCCTCTAACAGGATAACCCAAATTTATGTTGAACTAGATTGATTTTCATGGATTCCAATGCTATAAAAATATTTAAGGTGTCACAATGTTCTTAACTGGCTCTATTTGCATAGTGCTAAATTTTAAGCCATGTTTTACAAACCATATTATGTAACAATGTGATAACCTGGTCTACACATATTTATATCACCTCTATTTGAAATTGGTTTTTGTACTATGCATGTATTAAATGGCTGAAAGTTTCCTTATTAATTGTACCATACAGAAGCAGTGGTATAAATCATCTTGTAGTGAAGTGTGTTGCTTTTAACTAGCTTAGTGGTCTTTGTTTTGGTTGTTTGCACACAGTATTTTAAGCTAAAATGTTTTTGATAGAATAGAATTCTTTTTTGGCCAAGTTTTATTGGACACACAAGGAATTTGTCTTCAGTGCATAGGCTCTCAATGTACATTAAAGGAAATGGTACATTCATCAGGAATCACAAGATACAACACTCAATGATAGTCATGTTCTCAACCTAGAATTAGAGAATATTACATTCGTTCATTCACCATTGAATTAATGTATAATAATCTATGGATTTTGCATATAGTATATGAACTATATTTGCAAACTACTGTATTCCTTTGTCTAAAGATTTGACCTATTTCAACTTTTCGTAGAACTAATAATTTGTACGTTATAGTCACTAAGAGTTGACACCAATTTACATGTATGAAAAGGGGTCAAACAGAAAATGAAAACCTGTTTCTTTTGTTCCAGAGTGAAGATCATAAATTAATGTTGAGTTATAGGAAGGAGATTCTGACTGAATATTAGAAAATTTAGCAGTTGAATCAATTGCTAAGGGAGGTTGGGGCTCCTCTTCCCTAGATATGTTCAAATCCAGCCATCTGTTGAGGGAGCTTTAATTAGGATTACATCACTAATAAAATTGGACTCATTAGCCTAAATGCATCCTTCCAATTCTGATTTTCTTAAAAAAAATGAATACTGCCAAGGAACAGCAATGTAATCATCACAAATTCTAAGAGATCATATGCAGATATTCTCTACATTTTTATTTTTCAAAAAGTTCATTGAAAACTTCAGCAAAGATGAAATTAATATTCTGCATGTCACAGATGTAGAATATTATGCATGCTTTGAAATTACTTCAAATTTAGTGCCTCTCCAGTACTCACTTTTTTGTACATAATCAGCAACATTGCTTGTCAAGAGTAGAGGTAGGCATTTGAATGCATTGCCCAAGATATATACTTATTTAATAACAGAACAATCAAATGAAATATTGGCTGGCAAGAAAATAATTTTTCTCTAGTTGTTAGAATGTTATTTCCTACCCTCTTAAGATGTTTATAATATTTATTTTGCTTGAAGTTTTCTTAAGCAGGCTCACTGTGTATGAAATAAAAATGGCAAATTTGTTTTCTTGGTTAGTCAATGAAGTTCTGTGTTGTTAGGGATCATCTGTCTGTCATTCTAGAATTAATTTAAAGTAATTTGCAGTTCCATTTTCTACAAAAAGCAAAAGTCTTAAAGGTACATTGAAAAGGAGTTGTTGCTTAGTGATGAAATTGCGCAATTGACTACGGTAAAGATTTCCACCTTTATATTGTGTATTGTTGAAGTTTGATTGCAATTAAATTTAACTGTTGCTTTGAATACACAATCATTTTTGCCAAACAACTATGCTTGTCTTTTCCAACATATCTCATTAGTGATGCTGCCAGTCGCCTTCCTTTTCTGAAGCAATTATATTCTTCATAAATACTTCAAAATCAACTTATATATCTACCTATTTATTTTGCTCATTATGCGAGTGGCTTTGGAAAATGCCCTCTTTGAAGGAAGCAGTACAATATACAGGAGAGGAACTTTTAAGCAAGTATCAAACAATGCAGTCTTCTTTCCATAGAGGTGATTTGGCTCCCATTCTCTTTGTATACAGGGTAACTGCTGCATGAACGGCTTCACTTAGGATTGAAACTCCACAGGTTCTCCCATTGCAGCAACCCCATGGTCAAATCATCAAAGTTTGTTGGCAGCTGGCATGTATTTCTGATGGTTATGATGGTAATCATCTTTTGCGACCTTCCGACAAGGGAAGTCAATGGAGAAGCCAGATTCACTTAACAGCCATGTTACTAACTTAACAACTGCAGTGATTTACTTAACAACTATGACAGGGAAGGTCATAACATGGAGCAAAACCTATTTATCAATTGTTTTGCTTAGCAACAGACATTTTGTTTTTTACTTTTAGTATTAAATTTTATTTTATTCAAAAAAACTACAAACCCTGGATATAAATTATAACATCACAAAATCACAGTTGACAAAGATGAGTAAATAAATCTAGTTATTAGTTTATAGTAGCAGCAACTCTCAATAGTTGAAACTATTAGTTGAAACCAAACTCAGTAGTTTAAACCCCAAAGCTCAGGGAAAGGTGGTGGTTTAAACTTCCCTCCTAAATGGCAACAAAGAGCAGGCCATCCTCACATGAAGGGTAGACGTTTCCACAATTCTGGGTTAGTCACAGACAAAATGAGTTTCCTGAACCCCACTGCATTACTTCAGGGAGTGTGAAGATGCACACCATGCTTCTTAATTCACACATATAAGATGGGTAAATTTTTATCTTGAGAAGATGTTCACAGATAGAATTCTGAGTCAGAATGAGTTGTACAGCTGGGGTTCATCAAATTATTGACAATAACCTGCTCTTCTATTAACTCTGTTGTATGACTTGAAACTATGACAACAATTTCAGCAACACAGTTCTCACACAGTAAAAAAAGAAATATAGAAAAGTATTGAAGCAGTTAGTACATTGTAAAGATAACACTTACAGTGAAGCGGAAAAATAGATGGAAAAATTACTATTTAACATTTCTGTTGCTTCTTCAAAAACACCAATCTTTAATGGACTGTACAGCCCATTTAACTGGGGACATAAGTGGAATTCTTACTTCACCAATGTGTCAATTTTTTTGTGTAGGACTGCACCATACAATTGATAGGGTAGCTTGTTTGACTACAATGGAAAAATATCTTTATTGAACCATGTACAAAAAAGCTCTATAGATCATTCAGATAAATGTTCGGATAAGCTTGGCCGCAAGGACATTATTGTTTCAGTATCAGTAGGGAACAGGGAAAACATTTTGTGCACAAACTGTTCTATATGTAGAAGAGCTATATTCAGATGCTCTGTATCTGAAGCAAAATGAATGTTTCAGATACATTGATTCATATTTGGAATATGATAGCATAACTTTGTTCCGGTATAGATAGAAATGCAATTGTTTGAAATAGAAGGGTTTTGAGAAAGGAGGAAAACAAGGAAGATCCAAAAATATTAGCATTTGAGGAATGGCATGTCATAGACAGAAGACGGGGTGGTGGGCTGATGGGATCTGCTGCACTGGGAGTTCCTATGGGAAGGAGAGAGTTATATATCAATCTTGCTCTGTTAATGCAATAACATCTCTCCAGATATTTTATCCCCACCAAAATCTAGAACAAAAATCAAACATTGCAGATTTTGCTTTGATTGACCTATGGCTTACCAGATTTCTGGAAAATTATGATTTATTCCAGGTTTCAAATAAAATATATTTTCCATTCAATGCACATCCTGGTCCAAACTTAGGAAAAAATAACTGGCATGGAAAATTAATTTTCTTTTTATTTGAAATTATTTCCAAAGTTAAAATACATGGAATAGTGTTAAACAAGAATGCTAATAATATGAAAAAATTAATGATGCATAATTAATTCTGAAATTACAGCATATATTATAGCATAAGTAAATAATTAAAATCAAGATTTTTGTAAAGTATATCTTTATTAAGTAATTCCTAACAATTTTTAAATGCTGTATGGACATATCATAACTTTTAATTGTATTTTGTATCTTGTATTCTGTTTTTTATCGGCTGTTCACCGCCCCGAGTCCCTAGGGAGAGGGGGCGGTATATAAATTTGATTAATAAATAATAAATAAATTAATAAATATCAATGTTCTAGACTGATCAGTGTCATCTGCCCCTGCTCTGTGAGCCTTAGTATACGTATTACTTTAATTAATTCTGTTCTAGAATTAATAGAATTATTTTCAATATTATAAGACAAAATCAAGAGCTAAATACATTTATATATCCCAAATATTAAAGATGTATATTGTGTGGAAATGGCAGCTGTCTGATGTTTTAGATTCCATATTTTTTGCATTTTGTACTTGATTTTTTAGCTCCCATGGAAAGCTACCATAATTTTGGAAGGATTAAGTCTTTTAGTATAAAAACTTTTAAGCATTCTTCTATTGCTGCTTTTAGAGAGTGGTATCTCTATTCTGTTTTCACTTCTACCATTTTCTATCTACAGTACATGTTTGTGAGGAGACATATGCAAAGTTAGAAAGCAGTCTATGTTTAGAGCAAGGTTTTCCAACCTTTTAGAGTTGATAGGCACAGTTACAGTGTTCAGAAAATGCCAGGCTATCTGCAGGAAGAATGGCTTTAAAAAGTCAAGATGCCAGCCCACAAGATTACAATGCAAGTAAAAAAAGAGCAGGATTTTATTGCATGGTTGTAATCACCATTTTGACCTTTTTAATGCACCTGCAGACATCCCTGGAATATGTAGTGGAATTATTGAAAAATAAATGCTAGGGAAAGACAAACAGTCCCTGTAATTTTGTGTTTATTAGAATATCACTTGCCTATGCCTTTATTCCATCCTTCATAAGATCACAGGTTTAAAGGGAATGGAGATGTGTAATTTAATTTTCTTCTGGGATGCTGGTTTTATCTCAGGCTTAAGGGGCAAATCTTGAATTCTGCTCATAAGATCCTAATATTTAAATTGCCTACAGTATTGCTATTTACCTAAAAGCTAGTTATCTATATGGGATATATATATTTCTGCTGGTATTTTAAAAAATTCAGGGAGGCTGGTATAGATCTATTTCAAGCTCATTTGCTATCATCAGCCAGGCATACCCTTATGGGATTTGAACCTGGGTC
>JAEANM010010377.1:0-15827 GCA_017656035.1 Myanophis thanlyinensis
TAAATAAACTGTTTATCATAGACCATTCTTCATACCCCTAATCATCTTTTCTCTGCATACTTTCTAGGACAGTGGTGGTGAACCTCTGGCACGTGTGCCAGAAGTGTCATTCAGAGCCCTTTCTGTGGGCATGTGCGCTATCACCTCAGCTCAGCTCCACCATGTTTCTCTGTGGCATTTCTCACCATCATTTGAAGGGAAACAGAAGAAACAGAACAGAGCTGCTGGTGCATTGATGCCCCAGCTCCCACCAGCCAGCTGGTCTTCAGGTTTCTGCTGTGCCTGCGGATTGGGCATTGGGTGTCTAAAAGGTTCACCATCACTGTTCTATGATATCAGCATCTTTTTTGTATCATGGTGATCAGAACTCAGTCCAGTATTCCAAATGTGATCTCACCAGTGCAGTATAAAGTGGCACTATCACTTCATATGATCTTGATAATACCCCTCTGTTCATGCAGCCTACGATTGCATAGGCTTTTTTGGCAGCTGCAGTACATTGCTGGCTCATGCTTAAGTGGTGGTCCACTTAAGTCTGCTAAGACAGCTATATCCCTCTTTCAGTTATTACTATTGAGCTAGATAATGCCTATTCTAAATCTATGCATTTGGTTTTTCCTGCCAAATCGAATATGCCACTTGTATATACAGTGTCTTGTTCCTGGAGCAATACAGATAGGGATATCTTGGCTTGCAATGTATTCTGTGAATTAAAATAATAGCTTGCAAAAAATGACAACATTTGGTTGTACAGTATGTGTGGCATCAGGGCCAAAATGTGTTGAAACCAACTGTCAAGATTCTTACCCGTAGTAGGAAATGCTGCACCCGGAATGAGGACAATTAAGGCTGTAACCTAGACCATGACCACTCCGGTTAAAATATATATTATGTGAATGCTTTGTTTGACTGAAACCATGATAGATGGTGGAGATCAATACTTTGGTTTATTTGCCATAGACATCTAGCACAAAAATATGAAGAGTGCATGTGGGGAGTTCATGCTTTATTCTACATGTAGTTCTATAATCTTGATGGATATTATGGATGACTTAAGATGTGTTTATCAAGGTAAGCATACTTATGCCACAAATTAAGTCTTCAAAACTCAAGGATGAGATTTACCATCACTTGGACAGGGCATTCACAAGTCTGATGTAAGCAAGGATAGATGTATATAACCAGTTTTTCATGTTCCATATGTCTTGTCTTGGTATCCATAACTGTTATATAATTCTATCTGAGCATGATCCAGATAATGAGGAACTTCACAAACTTGTTCATTGAGCAGTTGTATAGATCAGGCTTGCATAATTTAAGTCCTTGATCTGAAGTAATAATCTTTTTTATGAGCCTCTTGTGGTATGTGGTTGGAGTTGGAATTCAGGCAGAGACACACCATAATGCATTAAGTACTGGTCTTACAATCAAGAGTTATGACTCCCCAAGGGATTGCAAACCATCTTCCAGGGCTTGGCAGTTCAATTTTCTCTATGTTCAGGGTTGATTCGTGAGCAGCCATGTCTTTTAAGAATACTGAACTAGATTAACTAGGATTTTCCATATGCTATATAATGAGAGAAGAAAGATCACGGTGATAATTAACTCCTACACAATAGAAGTTTCACACTTATACATAGTTTTAAAGCAGAAATGTAGTAGCAGGGAAGTAAGAAAAAAACTCGAAATATCAGAGGGATTTAAATGGGTAACCAAGGAGTTCTATAAAAAAAATGTTGGACTGAGGCTTTTCACCACTGAGCTGAAATGCTATCCACCCATCTTTGAATTGGCAGAAAAGTGTATCAGCATGAAATTAACTGACCCTGTTGCTGAACTTATTCTACTTCTGTTGCTTTGTTCCCAGTCAACCTTGACTTCTCTTCAACATAACAAAGCCAAATAGATTTTAAAGACCTTGATATAGCTCTTGGATGGTTGCAAAATAAAGAGAAAAACATTAAACGTATTAAGGTTAACTTAGGATGGTTTCTTTCATGGGCTAGGGTTGTCATGAAATTTCTTATGGAGACATAGTTTGTATCTTGGTAAGGTGTGAGTGTAAATTTGGAGCTTGGTTATGTACTAAATGTTTCCATTGTATTTAATTATGTGACATCATTAGTCTTCTAGGAAGTCCAGGGAAAAGAAGTTCTGCAATCAGAAGCTAAGATCCTATTCTAATAACAGTGCTAAAAAGGTAAATTTTCTGCATCACATAAAGCTTCTTCATTTATGCATTATGTATGTAGAATAAATAATTGTATGATTGGGGCAATTGTAAGATTGTACAAATACCCCAAAAAAGCAAAGGAGAAAGGTGAGAGCAAAACAGGAAGGACGGAAGGACGGAAGGACGGAAGGAAGGAAGGAAGGAAGTAAGGAAAGGCTAAAGTTTGTCATTCAGACAAATGGCTCTGTGTTTGAAGATTGCAGATCTTTCAAGAGGACAATAAAGACAGGAAAACAAAAATGGAGAGAGTATACTGGAAGAAGATAAGTTTGATCATTTGATTTCTTGAACACAGTCATCGCATTTAGTTGCAAGTAAAATTATCCCCAATATAATCTGCCAAATTTCAGTTCTCAGGAATATTAAATAAAGGGGCTGTTGTGAAAGGTAAGTGGCAAGATACTTCTTCATTGTAACACCATTAGCCTAAAAAGATCAAGTGAAATACTTTTTCCTGGTAGCTCAGAAAGCTGAAGCTACTCCAAACAATAATTTGGCTGTAGATAAATTAAGTAGCTCATGGGAAGACTAATCATTTAATCATTCCTTTTGATCAGGAGTTTTGCCTTGAAAGAACCTGCACCCTCTGGAGAAAGGATTGTTGGATCACCATTAGCAATGATGAAAAATAAAAAAAACTAGATGCAGTGCTTGCTTGATACTAAATATACCTTTACTCTGTGGAAATGAATTCTGAGAAAATCAGATAAATGATTACCCGTGAATACTGTAGTCATATGGTGGATAGCTGGATATGATTGGAGTAGAGAACGACAACCCTCTTCTCTTATTACTTCCTGGCAAACAGTATTTAAGATATGCTGCCTATGATTTAGAAGGCAGTAAATAGCTATCAATATTAGAAGCTATTCAAAACTTGATTCTCTATGAATCTGTCTAGTTCGCTCTAAAACCTTTCAGATTTGCTGCCTTTGCTGCAACTGTTGGCAGCAAATTCCATATTTGGGTACCATTTGATCTAATCTCATGTAATACACTCTTATCAAACAATCTTGGAAACTCTCACCAGTCACATTCTTGATATTAAATGCATGTTAACCTAAATCACATGCATAGATATCTTTTTATGTGAAACTGAAGGTGTTTGGAATTTGGAAAGAGCCAAAGCTCTTTCTATAGAAAACAAGCTTTTCTATGGAGAATATATCAAATGCTTCCAAAAATGTTTCAGTGTCTCAATTCAAATGCAGTCATTTCCTTTTTGCTATGTAGATGGCCCCACCTATCTCTGGTTCTTTGGCTTTTGGAAATTTAATTTCTGTTCTCAACATTCCTTAAAAGCATTTTCTACTTCTTCCTTTTTTTCCTTTCCTGTGGCAAGTGACATCTACAATTTGAAAAGCTATAAAAATGAATATAGATGAAATATTAGAAAGAAGGTCACATGAAGCAAGTGTGAACAAATAGATTCTTACAGCTTTTAAATGATGTTTTAAACAGCTTTCATCTGCACACACTCTTCTCATCTTGGTGAAATTGATTCATTGACCAAATTGGTCATTTAAATTCAAAAGCCTAGTCGATCTCTACAGGGTCTCCTTCTTCTGGATTTATGAGGCAAAGGTTGTGTCTCTTCAATATTTTGTTTAAGGATAATGTAGCCTAGCTTCTAAATATAATGTTTGAAAGAAGCAAAATTTATTTACTTAAATGCCAAGAGAGCTTGGCTAAAAGTATTCCTCATGCCAAAGATATTATGATCACTTCTACTGTTAAAATTCCATCATCTGTGCTTAAAACGTAATTAAATATCCATAATGTCCTATGGTTTATTGCAACATAGAAAGGCAAAGTATTATTAGGAAAAGTATTGTCCCTGCTAGCTGCCAGTTTAAAAGATACCCTCTGGAAATAATACTTGTACATTTTAAGTAGAAGAGAAATAGAAAAGGTACTTCAGAGCTGGTACATCTGAACAATTGCTACTAATTTGAATGCTGAGGAAGTGCATGGGTTCACAACTATTGTACTCATCCTTCTTTCCATTCATTTGGCAGAGGGACCAGCTTGCTTAACCAACAGCATTGATGGTCTTTAGATTCAGCCAACTTCCTTCATCCCTTCATTAGAACAGGCAGGCAGGCAGGCAGGCAGGCAGGCAGGCAGGCAGGCAGGCATTTCTTTCATGTGTGTTTGCCCTCACATGTAAGGGCAATCAAGCAAACATTCAGAATCTATCTGATCTGTCTGCCAACTATTTTTAATGTTTCCTATCAGGTCTATACCTGATTTCTGTCACTGTACTGTGCATATACTTGATTTTTAAAAATGAAACAGATTAATCCAATAGGAAGTTTCTATGGGATAGGTATATCTTCTAAAAAAGGAAGCTCTATTTGACCTTGGATCAATTAGATAATCAGTTATCTTCCAAATATAGACCCTTTAACACAGAATGTGGTCTTGAGTTTGGAAAGATGACATCACCAAAGAATTCCTAAGCGGGATCATTATCAGCTTCTATTTATTTTAAACAAGACTGGGGACAAATCTTCCACTAGGAAAAGAACTCTAATGGCTGATTTCTCTCCTTCCTCAGTAGGCAGGAAAAAAATATTAAGCCTCTGAGCATGAACAAACAAGAATAATTTATTTATATCATTAAACAGCAACATACACACATCAGCAATATCATACAAGAAAATGATAACTGTTAGCAATATTAAACTGCTAAAGCCTAAATACAAATGTCACTTACTATACAATCTCACCCAGTATGTGCTTAGATGAAAAAAAATCCCATTGAGATAACAGGACTCCCTCTGAGTTACATACGTAGGACTGTCAGTTAAAGAAACACCTGGAAGACAATATAGCAAAGTAGAGAGTTGCACATTGCACAATCAAATACACATACATCTTTTGTATCCTAGTGTTTTCGATTCTGAATATCTCTAACTCTCCAGGTTTTCAGACAGGAAATTTCTTCCATCTAAACTAGAGAAATTGGGGGATGAAGTTGAAAGAATGCAGATCAGAGTCTCTCTACCAACCAGCTTATCTCTCTTCTTAAATACAGAAGTTACTAAAGCATGTTCTGTTTTACAACACAAAGTTTTTAATTTTTACAGATGTTTTAAACTTTTGAGGATGGGAAGGGGTTTCCAACACTTTAATTTTAACATTTAAGGTGCTAAGACAAGGGAACGATCTTAACACATGTCTGTTTTTTCCCCAGGTGAATAAAAAATAGGCATACATCCTTATAATTCACCATGAATATGCTATCATGGAAGCTTTACTTGATCCACCATTTAGGATGTTACATTAGAAAATTCTTTCTCACTGTCACACTAAGTCATATAGACACACAGACCATCAAAAAAAAAAACCTGTCGATTCTAACTGATTGCAACTGTTAGTAGCACCTAGTGACTATTTATGCACATGCGCTGTGAAAATACATACATTACTGTCCAATTAATGTGATGCATCTTCACCAATGAAAGAATTAGTGAATAAGTAAAAACGTATGTGAAAGGATACAACCCTCCTTGTCCCTTACACTTTTGGTCTTATGTACTGTATGTACAATATACCTGAAACTAATTTTCAGTGAGTCCCATGAGAATTGTTCCAAATATAGATGTTGATAGTCTAACTGCCTGAATAAGGGTTTTGCTTATGGGGGGGGGGGGGATTCTGAGCTTTAATTACCACTTGTGATTCTTTAATTTTAGTTATACAGTTATTACAATATTAAAAACTATGATTTCCTTTTAAACCTTTCTAAGAACATTCTTTTATTACATTTTATTGCTTCGTAATGTTATGGTGTTATATTATTCTTAAGGAAATAATTTAATGAATATGCCATCTAGTATGATTTAGCTGAAGGTGGTATCTCCTTTTCTATGTAATTCTTCCATTCATCCGTAATACTTGATGAGAGGCTCACTGACCTGAGACATGGTCAAAGGCAACTTCTCAAACCAATGTCAGATTTATAAGGTGAGTTTTAAAAGATGACTTTTAAAGAGTCATTGAGAAAATTCTTCAGGGATATTGTTTTACACTCAAGATAGAACTGTCCAAGGTGTCTATTTCATTATAAGGCTCTTCTGGATAAGGAAACATTGAAGATTGTAGATTATTTTTATTCTAAAGAGTTACATCAGATCATGCAACATAAATACTATTTACTTAAGTTATAGATTTAATTTTCACTTAATCTTCCTATCAGCTTTTAACATATTTTGACCTGCCAGGATACACAGGGACATGTCATTTAGGGTGCACCTCTGAAACTCATGAGCATGTTGTGAGTCTTCACATAAGATGGCTACATGATGGGCATGCCCAGTTTTAATGTACTCAGTTATTAGAAAACAAACTGTTGAGTTTGTTCCTTTCCATACCATTCAAAGCATCCTGGTGATAGCACCATTTTTTGGGTATTAGACCTATGGGAGGTATTTTGATTTGCCTTTACGATATATTTTGTGCTGCTATATTAAGTAAAAGAAGCCATGCATTTAGCTTGTTATTTTCCCGATGCCCTAGCTGATAGCTCCAGCTACTGCAAGTTCTGAGAGATGCTGCAAAGAAAAATAAAACAAAACAATGCAGCACTATATATTGTATTACTGCTTATAAGGCGTATAAGGGGCCCAGATATATTCTCATCAATAAAGATGCTAGAGGAATGTGGGACAGAGAATTTTACAAGCATAAAGGGAAGTGACTGCAAGCAAATTGGTACTCTTGAATACCATGTTGCCAAGGCCTGAAATAAAAAAGGAGTAGAGGTGCAATGCTGAGGAATACCCAAACTCCTGTGTCTTTGTTTTAAGGAAAAGCCACAAGTGAGTATAACCCAATGAGTGTGAGTATATGATAGTTTGAGCAGGTTCCAAATAAAAAAGGCTTTGCATATCAGTGGAAGAGGGGACGATTGAGACTTGAAATTCTTGTACAGCAATAAGAGCACTTTTTATTTTATCTGTGATGTCATTGCTAATGACAGATGATGCAATTGATGCTATGCAGGGCACCATTTTCTTCCTGCTGCCATGGTATCTAGCAGGTTGCTGGGAGCAGCAACAGCTGCTCCTCTACATTTTTCTTGCCAATTCACCAACATCCTTCTTCCTTTATGCACCAGCAATCTTCTCTTGTGCTGAATGTGTGTCAAATCAGCCACATTCAACAAACATTGCAGCAGCTGCATTGGGCAAAATGGTTTTAAATTATTTAAATGATTTTGAATGCCCTGCTAAAATCTGGGCTGCGTATTGTATTCACAGCCATGTGGCTTTCCAGTCAATTCTTAGTGTTTACACATATTAACATTTGTTATTGTTCATAAGCAGTTGAGTTTTGTTTTTCTACCTTGACTTGTTTTAATAAAGGGGTTAAACAGATAGCTCTGATTATTAGATTTAAACATGGAAAAATTTGATAGCTATTGGTCAGATGCCTTAGCTGCAATAAACCCTGTCCTTTGGGAGAGGGGGCGGTATAGAAGTCTTGATAATAAATAAATAAAATAAATAAATAAATAAATAAATATTGCATTGCGGTTATTTAAAATATTACTGTTTTTTGGCATACATCAAAGCTGAAAGAGATTATATGGAAATATAAGATAGTTCTACCTATAAGATAGTTCTTGATTTAGGACTGATGGTTTATTGACCATCTGAGGTTATGACCACCTGAGAAAGGAGACTTACAAAGTGGATTTGAAGTTCTGCTGGTCCAGCCTCCTCTGTAGTCACATGATCAAAGTTCAGGTGCTCAGCAGTATGGGTGCATTGTGGAGATGGGGCGGTATATAAATGTGATTAAATAAATAAATAAGGCTGTTTGCAGCATCCCATGATCACAAGCTTGTGTTTTATGATGGTTTTATCAAAAACCCACACTTACTTCTGATTTTGGCAAAATCTCCATCACAGCAAACATTGGTTTGCTTAACTACCATAGCATTCACTTAAGGATTGTGGCATTCATCTAAAAGCTGCTGCCAAAATTATCATAAAATCGTGTTGGTTATTTGACTGACTCATTTTGTGGTCATATGTTGAAGACTTCTTGTGTAATCAAAAGCAGTCTAATTATATGTTATCTCCATGCATTCTGACCTGTTCTTTTATTTAATGAACATTTATTCATTGCCTTCATTTTGGTTGCTTAATATCGATCTGGCATCTTAATCAAAGGATCATTATGAGGCATGAGCATCTCAGCTGAGCAAACTAGTACTTATCATCTGAATCATTGATGATGGAAACTGAAAGTCTATTTCTAGAATTAGAAAGCAAGTACAATAATGGCATAGGCTTTCCTGCCAGAGCAGGGGGTTGGACCAAAAGACCTCTAAGATCCCTTCCAACTGTTCTGTTCTGTTCATCAAGGACAATATGTTCTTCAAAAGCCAAGCATTAAATTTTCTTGAGTATATTATTCTTCTACTATAATTTTTTTGTTTTATAGCCCTTATTTTCATTTTTGAAAGGTAAATAGAAATAGTTTCTCTTACAATGTAATGTTTGTATCTGAAAATATAATTAATTGTACATGCAGAAGACTGGAGAACGCAACAAAATGACTTTATAATGTGATTGAAAAATAATTATAGGAAAACACGTGATTTCTATGATTAATATACACAGTGTTCATTGATCAGATTTGCTATCTCTGATGTGATCTCAAAAGCTTACCAAATAAAATTCATTATGGTGGGATAGAAAGAATGCTGGAAGGACTAACAAGAGAGAACATACAATATGTTAAGATAAATTAACCAAAACTTAGAACATGTTTCATGTAATCAGCTCACTAAATTCAATTAGACTATCAGTTTGTACAGTTTTAGGTTTCCTTCTGTCCTAAGAGAAGAGACTAAGGAATTGTTCCAAAAGTTTCAGATAAGTAGTAGGCTTTGAAAGGATTTTGAAGAAAGTTTTCTTATTCTAAAAGCAGATCAAAGCTTGAATCAACCTTAACCATTATAGTGTGAGAAATTCTGAGGATTCATACAGAATATGTAGATATAAAAGACTCAAAGCTGCTATGCTATATAAAATAGTTGTATGTTGGTAAAAATGAGGACTATACAAAGCTTTGCCAAATATATAAATTTAGAGCACAATGGAAGACTGAGTGATTTCTGAGTTGGGGTCCTCCTATTAGACATATTGCAGTAATCTACTTTAGAGGTGACCAAGTAATTAATGATCAAGAACAATAACTCCTGATGTAGGAAAAAGCATAATTAGCACACAAGTTGTAAAATTTTCCTAGAACAAGAGCTGTGAGTCTATGAAACCTCCAAACCGTACACTGGTTCTATTTGAGGTAATGTTATCCCATCTAGAACTAAAAATGGCAAATCACTGGATTCAGGAAGAAGTAAAACACAAAGCCACTCCCAGGGTTGAATTTTAATCTGTTCTTTCTCATACAGATGTCAAGAAAGAACTTCAGCAGCATCACCTGGTCAGTTCACAATGGAGATGTGAAACTAAATATCATCAGCATTGAGTTCTCAGGTACACCACAAAGAAGGGGCCGTGGGTTAGCTTTGTTTTCCCAAATCAGCATGGACAGGAATTGGCTCTGAAGGAAAGAGGAGAACCACTATGCCTCAGCTCCTAAAATGTGAACTAATTCAGAAGGAAACCATGATCAGTGTATTGAAAGCCACTTGGAACTCAACAAGATCAAAGATCGATGTAGCATCCTCTTTCTGCTTCTAATAGAGATTACCCACAAATCAGTGGTGGAATTCAATTTTTTTTTACTATCAGTTCTGTGGGCATGGCTTGGTGGACATGGCTGGGGGGGTCATGTGACTGGGTGGGCAGTTTCTGTAAGCAGGACAATAAAGATTAAGCTAGAAACAACACCAGAATGTTTCTTTCCTGCTTTCCTTACAGGATTAACCCTGTAAAGTGAAAAAAAAAACAAAAGGAAATTTCTTCTAACAATCAGTTCTCCGAACTGCTTAGAAAAATTACTACTGGTTCTAGTGAACCTGTTAGAACCTGCTGAATTTCACCTCTGCCACAAATGCATTCAATGCTATCTTTGAGACCTGAATCCTATCCAGGTAATTTGCTTCATACAGGCTTCTCTAGAATTGCAATACAATCACTTTCTCAGCTATCTTCCCTAATGTTTTTAACATTATAGAGACATAGATATTTAATCCCTTTATTTTATTTAGTCCCAGAATGGCTCTCAATGATAGAAACATTTATTCACCCAAATCTGAGTGGAATTTGAGAAAATTCTGACTTATAAAGATATTCTGAATACTGAAGGGAAACTAAAAACTAAACAAGAGCTTGAAGACCAGGATGTTGAATTATTATGGTGGCCTCAACTATAAATACAATCTAGATATGATAAAGATGCAAAAACAGATAACCTTCAATCAGATATTGTTGAACTCCAATGAAAAATTGATTAAGAAACTATATAACTTTCTACTAAATTTGAAAATGGAAGATGAACAAATAAAAGAAACAATGATATAAAAACATTGGATATAAAACAGGGGTGTCAAACTCAATTTCATTGAGGGCTGCATCAGGGTTGTCTTTGATGTCAGGGGGCCAGGGTGGGTGGTAGCCAGATCAACATTGCTCCTCTCGGGTACACTGGTGGTAGCCTGGTGCGCTGCCAGCAAACATAGGCTTCTGAGCTCCGTTTTTGGCTGCCACAACCTTCTGCAACCCGAGTTTCATTTTCACTGGCAAAGGGTGGCAGGAGGTTGTGGCAGCCAAAAATGGAGCCTGTTTTTGCTGGCAGAAGCACCACAGGCTGGTCCTTCACTGTTTCCAAGGTGGCCTCATGGGCTAAATCTAAGTACCCCATGGGCCGGATTTGGCCCCAGGCCTTGAGTTTGACACCCTTGATATAGAAATAGAGAAATGGCCAAGGCAGGAGTTGTTACACCATCCCACACAAATGTTTGTACAATCTTTCCTTGAAAGAAGCAACCAACCCTTCCATTTGGACACCTCAAGAAATGTTCTTAACTCTCCCAAGAAGTTGTATAAATTTTCAAAGGAAATTAAAGTTAAACCAAGCAAAATAGGTTAGTTCCCTTGCTTCACTTTTAGAAGTTAAGGCAGCATGTTTCTTTATGAAGCCAGTTCAAGAAAGTGCTTTGTTGAAATCTTCGTCAAACCCAAGGACTTTCAACAACTCATTGCACAGGCCATACTTTTTCTTATAGCATTGCTGTAGATATCAACATTCATTTGAATAGAAGAAAACAAACTATTTTACATTCAATTATAAGTAGACTGTCCCCAGGTTTCCTACCATTTGCATCAAAGAGAAAAGTTCACAGCACTCAAATGAAACAACTTTCATCTGTCTGGTTTTTTTTTTTTTTTTGTCTCCAGCACTGTCATTATTTCCTGTCTTAAATAGAGGAAATAATACAAAACAGTCATTGCCTTCCTTTTTCTCCAGTTGAATATCTGTTTCTGGATAAAGAATTATACCATAATTATGAGTTCATTAGTTTGCTGGCGCATGCTTTCCCTCACTTGCATTAAGGCAAGAAAGGACTTTTGAGCTAGCAATGATTAGATGAGGTCATTAAAGTTATCATGAGATCATAACTGCCAGAAATGGCTTCACATTGTACAAAGTAAAGTCAATTCAGCTATAATCTTCATCCCTGTTTTCTTTCAATCCTCAAACCAAGCAACACGTGGGAATTAATAGTGAAGGGTAAGTCACAATCAGTGTATGTGGAATCCTTGTCAATTTCTCATGTGCTTGGTTTATCTACCTGATAAGCTCTTCTAAAAGCAAGCAGCATTTGCTGTGCCCTAGTTTGATTCCCTCAGATGTAAGAATGCTTCAGAAACACAATCTTTGGAAATTGCAGCTCAATTTTGTCTAATCTGATCTACGCTTCCAAGACTTATTTCTTTTGCAGTTCTTGTATGCTATCCAGTTTGCAAATCCTTGGTGATTGATAACTGTAAGATTAAAAATATAGAAATCAATAAATTCAAGCCAAAACTCAGCAACAAATTTAAATAACGGTAAGATGATATCAATAAGTCAACAAAAACCATAAAAACCAACTGCCAATTAAATATTATGGTCCTTACTGCCAGAGTGAATGAAAAGTACAGCTTTATAGGCAGAATATTCCAAATGGAGAAAGACTGTCTTCAGCCTTTGGTCTCCCTGATTGGCTGCATGGAAGTTCTTATGGATACAGGCAAGCATGGCTCAGGAAGATTCCACCTTTGAGATGTCTTGGAGTCAAGCCATATCTGATTTTATAATTCCTGTTTGAACTGGAACCAGAAGTCTATAGTAATTGAAAAATAGGTGTTGTAATACAGCAGATGTTCACCTCTGTGCTGACATTAAATTGTCATTTCCAATTGTTTTTTATTTACTTCTTTATATTTATTGAATTTGCATGCCCCCTGACTCCCAACAACTCTAGCTTCTCATAAGTACAAACATTAAAAAAACAAAACAAAAATAAAGAATAAAAGATGGCAAATATAACAACTGGACAGGATTAAAAAGAAAAAGAAAGAAATATTTCACTCCCCCTCACCAAAGGACTGGAAGCAGAGCTAGGTTTTCAACCCACTTTGAAACAATACTAAGCCCATATGAATCTCAGAGGAAATCTCCTTCTAGAAGGCAGGTGTTACTTTTTCAAAGGTAATTCTGCATTACATATACTACAAAAATCTATTAATGTGCCCTGCAGATGTGTGTGTGTGTGTGCACATATTTGTTTGTAAACGATAGCCATCACACGAAACATGGCATTTTTCCACTGATGGCCACCATATCACTATTATTCTAGGAAACTAAACGTGGCAGTTGTACTTCTAACAGACCTGCAAAACTTCATCTACATTTACTACCACTTGAAAGCAGCCAAATAATGCTCTACCACTGTGAAGAGTTATTTTTTCAATAAACGGTTACTTTTATATCATCATAAATTTGTTTGAAGAATCCTGAGAATTGTTGTATAATAAGGATGCTATGAGTTCTTTGATATGAATGCCTATCCTCTTTCACAGATCATTAAGTTCTATGAGGCCTTGGGGCATATATTTTTGAACCAGGGCTAGCAGCAACTAAATGATCAATGAGCAAAAATTGTTTCTGGAATGGGTAATCCAGAGCCATTAACCAAGTTTTATATTCTTTATATTACCCCCTTGCCTTCATTGACTCTAGCTTGACTTCCTTTTTCTTAAGGTGAAGCCAAAAGAAAATTCCAGTTGTTGTTTTTAGTGTTGCTATGCAATAATAACAACATCTTCCTTTCTCCAGGTATTTAAGGAAATTGATATCATTTTCTTCATTTAGCATATTCATGTAATAACAATTCTGTGAGGTAACTTTAATTGAGAGAGAGTGAGTGATAGGCCCCACCAGGTTATCCAGTCACATTGATATAATTCAGGATGGACTAGAACTGAAATTTAACCTTATAGTACTGGTTCTGATGTAAGAATCTGTCTCTGTCTTTAGTTTTGACACCTAGGAGACATTAAAGGAAAATTGGGGTGAAACATGGTCAAGTTGGTTATCAGGAACCCTGGCACAATTCATGCAGACATTTTTGGGTTCCTCCAGAGAAAAATGGAGTCCTCAGGCCCCAGTTTTATGCTTGCTGTGTGTGCATTTGTGTATTTTGGAACTTACATCTCTCTAACATTCTAGCTCTTTAGTTTTCTTCCTCAGCAAAATTGAAGGACTCAGTCAGGTGACTATCTGATTGTTTTTCCTGAGACCCCAAACTTTCCCCTTTACAGGGGTGTCAAACTGGTAGCCTGCAGGTTGGACGGGTCATATACAGGCCATGCCCACATCAGCTTCACAAAGGGGAAAAATGTCACAAAATGTCACATGATGGCAACGTGATGCTGTGAGTTTGACACCCGTGCAATAGAAGGATTGCATAAAATGTAAAAGGAAAAATGATAATCAAGAGCAACAATTGTCTGAAAAGCAATGCAACCAACAGATATTGTATGGAGGGAAAAAAATAGAAAGCACATGCTAGAAAATGATGGAGGGAGAGCAGCCTTTAAACATCGACAACAAAAAATATATAAACACATGGTTAGTATGTAGCTGATAATCCAGGAATAACTCTAGAAATAAGAAAGAAATTCAGCAAAATGAAACTTTCCCCATCTCATTCCTTGCATCACTGGGCTTGCAAAACCTGTTTCACCAGTTACGAAAGTCACTTGGGCCCAGGGGCAGATTGAAGGAGGGGATGTTGCAAAGTATTTTAAACGTGTTTAGTTTTCCATCACGTTCTCTGTCCTAACTGCTTTGTGATCTCAATTCTCCAAAAAGCATCTTCCACTGAGCAGCATGGTTAACAACACGGAAAGTGATTGTTGGTAAGAATTATACGTGTGATATTGCTCTGAGAATCCCTCAAAGCAGTTAAAGAGCCAGGAGACTATGAGGCTGTCATTACATTGTCTCTCGTTCCCTCCACTAAGGAGCATAAAACCTCTGCCAGATACTCAGGCAGAACAAAACACTTAATCAGTATTAAGGACGCATCTGTTTCCCCCAGAGAGATGAGCTATTCACTTATGCTTGTTTACAATATGTTTATAAACATTAGCGGACAGGGATAGATTACTGTACCTCAGTTTACTGCCACAGAAAGGAGTCAGCTGCAGAGCTTAGTTCCTGTCACATCTATCCATCCCTCCCCCTTCTAATTTAAAGGAGCATTGTAGGGCAAGTGGCTTCAGTAAACAGAGTCTAAATGCATGAAGCCCCCAGGAACAATTTTTGTTCTTTTAGGCATATTTTCCTGTCATATATTATAGCCCAAAATTTTAGTCCACTTTTTCATACATTTTTTCACTTGTTCTTCTGTTTCCAATTTCAGTAAAAGTTTATACATCTGTACACCATTCTATTTGAAACCCAATCTTACTGGTTCAAAATCATAAACCCTTCTGTCTGCTTTAAATTTTTCTAATAACTGTAAGAAAACCATTGCAAACTATATCCAGGTGCCACCAGTTTTTCTCTTGACAAAATTCTAGTATTGCACAATAAGTTAGTCACTTATGTTTGCCTATTATTACTCATCTATAAAGTGCTTCTTGTGCTGAGAGCCATAAAAAGTATTTTTGGGAACAAACTGGATTTTTATCTTATTCAGTAGTCTCAATATGACATGTCTAAAATAAATATTCTTAAAATCTACATTAACCTTGACTCTGATGTACCACAAAATATTCATGGCACCCAAATTTCAGGTTGTGTTTTGCCTAATTCCAAGAGCCTTATAGTTATTAACACCACCCCTCTTTCAATCCAAACAAACAGAAAGTTGTAAAATACAATGTCAAATCAGATATATTCCTTCTCTTTTCCTCACATCTTGTAATATCTTATATTTATCTCATGGTTTTTCCTCTAATACACAAATTTAGATAGATTCTTCTCCTTCTGTCATTGTTTAAATGGTGCATCAGATGTCAAAAGAGATATCTGGTTTATTTTTAGAAAGGAGAGACAGACTTGAATTGTGAACAAACAGCTCTTTTTATTAATCAGACAGACACTCCAGACCGAC
>JAEANM010010378.1:0-15826 GCA_017656035.1 Myanophis thanlyinensis
GTTTGGGGTGGAGATGAACAGCTGAGTGTCATCTGCATACTGATGGAAGCTCACCCCAAAACCACGGATGATCTCACTTACTTACTCCATTCTAGAACAAAATATCTTTGTTCCAGAAGGTGAGTTGGCCTATTAGGATGCTGTATGGATCCAGCCTACTCATTGGGATTTTATGAGTTTAAAAAAAAAGCATTCTCTGTTATTTTTCTTTTAAAATTATTAAACTTTTTTTTCATAATGTTATGATGTCCCTGGCAAATTAAGCAATGTTGTTAAAATTCTGTCTTGGTGCTTGGAAGTTGTAAGAACCTGTATGGGGAACAACACCTGAACCATGGATTTGGATATACATTTAATAAATAAATAATTTCAATAATAATAAATAAAGTAATATGAAATGGGATAGGAAAACTACTGATACCAATGTCTCAGTGACTCTGATGGCCAGGACTGCTACATAGTGGTTGTCCATAATCTTGCAGATTTGACCTCAGAAGAGCTATGCTTGGAATAAACAAGACCATGGTCAACTATCTTTCAGTTCCATGCTGCTTTCTTAACCTAGGGAGTGGCTTTGAGGGAAAACAATAATGTGTATATAGCAGAGAAGGAAGGGAAAAATCTCTGTACAGTCCTGCAATGATGCAAGCTCCATTTACTTTTTGTCTGGTTGTGCCAGGATCAGATTTGAGTGCTAAATTGCACAGTACATAAAACACATACTGTACAGCTGACTTCCAATATCCCCAGTTTACTGCAGTACAATATACAGAGACCCACTCTAGATGAAAACCACTGAGCATGGTTAGAATGAAATGTAACTTTTTCTCTTGTTTCATTCATTTAAAAAAAAATTGCATTGGTGTAATTTTTTTAGATAAACATTTGTCAATACATAAATTGTACTGTCTATGCCTGTGTTTTAAAACAGGGAACGGAGATAAAGATTAGATCCTTATCTGCATCTGGTGATCTCCATCAAAATCATAATTGTAAAACCTGTATTTTTAAATTAAGGTGTACTTTAGTGCTGACTCTTTCATTATTTGGGGTCAAAAGAACCTTTATGGGAAGTCTCTTCCTCCTGCTCCCATAGTGGAACAATTGAGGAAGAAAAAAAATTGTTTTTAGATTTTTTTTTAATCCCACCTTTATTATTATTATTATTAATAAATAATTCAAGGTGGCAAACAAACCTAATACTCCTTCTACTTCCCTTTTCCCCAACCACATCAACCCTATGAGGGGAATTGGGCTTAAAGAGAATGATTGGCCCAAAGTCACCCAGATGGTTTCCATACCTAAAGAGGGACTAGAACTCACAATCCCCTAGTTTCTAACCTGGTGCCTTAAGCACTAGAACAAACTGGCTTAATTTATCTGGAATGGTGTCAAATTAGTCGAAATTTAGTGACATGGTCTAGTTTTAAGTGGATGATTAAACACACAAACTTACACACGCACATACAAACTAGTGCGGGGAGAGGAAAAACCGTGACACCAGGTGTCAGAACTGTGGCATGGAATCTGGCTGGGGAATTCTGGGAGTTGAAGTCCACACATTTTAAAATGCTCACCAGCTGATTTTTAAAATCCCGCAACCCCTTACATTCTATGTTTCTAAAGCTCTATTTAAAAAAACCACAAATAAATAATCAAAATAAATAAGTAGGCAAAGGATTAGCTATTAAAAGATTAACATCAGCAAGATGTTTAGGTAGAAGGCAACAGTAGCAACAACTGTAGTGCAAAGCCCACTGTAAACAAGACACCAACATTAATTTTACAATTGACAGCTACTGTAGCAATTTGAAAAGGAAAGTTTGACAGCCAATTGATTTTCACTGGATTGCATGAGCTTGGTCTTCTTATTTTGTTTTGTATTGCTTTTAGAAGAAAATCACAGTGAAGGACTGAATCAGAGGGCTGCTACTATAAATAATTCAATCTATTAAATAAACTGTAAGATAATTAGAATCTATCTGACTGGCTGTCTGATTAGTTTACACTATTTATTCTATGAATAAACATAGACTATTCTCAGATATTTTGCTCTGAGAAGATTACCAAGTAACATAAACTTCGGTTAGAACCCACTCTATTTTTCATTTTCTATGGTTTGCCATCATGATGAATAGAACTGATTGAAAATAGGAATTCTAAGAACATTCATTTATAATACTGGATTGAATCTAACAGGATGACCCCATATGTCACATGAACACCCACAGGCATTTTTCTAGGAAGGAACAAGGCTGCAACATAGGATACAATTGTTTAATGTTCTATTCTATGACTGAAATACAATATGGTATTTATATATTGAATATTCAGGCTTGCCTATTTTTAAAATAAATTCGACAGTTCTTCACAATTTAATGAATTCAATGCTCTGGAAGAGGAACATGGAAAACCACCTCATTTCAAATCAAACTATTGGTCCATCTATCTCAGAACTGATTGTCAACAGCATTAAAAGATTCCTGATTGGAGTTGGAGGTGTCTAGAACAAGCTACCAAGTGATGCTGTTATTTGCCAAGACACAATATCATGCAATCATTGCATGCTACATAAGTTGGGTAACTTGTGAAGGACACTGTATAATGTATGTTGCCATCAACTCCCTTTTGTCCCCTAGTTAATGTTGGGGATTGAAGGACAGAGATGATACATGATGGAGCATGTAGCTAGGGAGGCCAAAATGGCAGCCTTTGTATGTGTAGAAGAGACAGTAGATCCCCTGGTACTCTCTGAGCTTGGTTGTTTGCTTGCAGACATTTCATTCCCCAATTATGTAACATCATATGTGCTCTATGGATCTCTGTCAAATATGTCATTTGTATTGAGGGCATGGGTACATAATCATTAAATATTTGTGAGTATGGCTCTTTGTCACAGTTATGTGCTCTTTAATTCTTTTACACAGCTGGCGCTTTTATGGCAATCTTAGCAACTAATTTTGTAATCCCCTCTTGTATCATGTAAGGTGAGTATGCAGCTATGGCTTCACTGTAGAATGCAGTGCTTGTTCCTGAAACCCAAATAGCCCTAAAAAGCCTGATTGAAGATTGTGCACCAATTTTTCCTTCCTGTCAGGCAACAGCCAACAGCACTGGAGCTGTTGAGGGGGCAGGATACGAGACGTACTTAGTAGAGGAGGACCTTTCTTTCTTTCCTTCTAACCTTGCAACCGAATATGTTGTGGTCCTTGCACAAACTGTTGACTATTTCTAGATTCTGAGAAGAAGAAGAATGAGTAAAAATATATGAGAGGGATTATAGAAAGTCATGAACTTAAGATAAAAGAATGGTCCACCTGCTAATTATTGCTGTTAATGATGTATGGATGTGAGATATGGATTCTCCACAAGAGCCAGAGGAAAAGAATGAGTTCCTTTGGAGGAAGTCTGCTTGTATATATCTGAGAAAGCCAAAAGGACCAACCAATTAGTACTAGGGGAAATCTAGCTCAAATATTGATTGAAAGCCAGGATTCTATCAGGCAGGTTTTAATGGATTAACATAGAGGAGGAGGAGGAAGAGGAGGAGGCTGATAGTGGCAAGATAGAATATTGAAAACTATAGGGATGTGCTTGTTAATACTGCATCACTTGGCAAGACAGACATCTTGGAGAGCTTATATAGAGTCCCCAAAGGTGAACTATAACTGAACAGAAGGTAATAATATAATCATCTGCATAATGATATAATCACTGCCGGAAGGTTTTGTTTCCTTTATATTGGGTCACCTCCCAAAGGTTTGTGTTTGTTTATCCCCTTTGAATGTCTGAAGATCTGTTCTATCTTTATGGCTTTTATGTCTAAGAAGTCATATCCACTGGTAGTTCAGATTTTCTGGGATAAGGTATTATTACAATTAGTTTGCCATTTTGTTGTGTTTTACTATTTGAAACATTCCTTTTTTATTCTTCTGTCTGGTTGCGGTATTTTGTCCATCATACACTGGAATCTGCCGCAAAGGAATCATTCAGATTCTCTTTCTTATGTGGGATCATGAGCTGATCAGTACTTTTCCAGGAACCCGATGTTTGTCTCAGTAGATATTACATGGCTGTTGTCATTCCAGATTGTTATTTTCCCATCTCCTGCAGTTCTTTTCTATTATATTTTTTGTGTGTGCATTCAGTTGTTCTTGAATATCATGCTGGCTTTTTTCAGCCTATTTAAACTTTTTGCTCATTTATTCATACTTAGTGTAAGTTGACACAACATACACCTGCCACCTTAAGCTGCTTAAATTCATAACTGCAAGGAGTATTTGCAGTTTGCTGTTTTTATTTAGTAATAGCTAGCACATTCTAGCAAAGATAGCGGGCCCCGCAACAATATAGCCACTGTACCTCCTGTGTTGAACAAAATTGTACTTGGAGAAGCATATTTTAGTAGAAATTACTTGTATACATACATTATTCTCACACGAATAAAAGGTGATTGTGTTCCTTTACTGCAGTCAACTTCTCCCCTTCCTATGAGGAGAATTGGAAGTACAAAGGAGATGAAGACTGGGCAAAGAAGAACAGAATGAAGTTAAAAATTATTTTAATCAGATAAGTATTTAAAATTATACCAAGCTTTCTTCAGTATCATAAATATTGTTGTGTCAATCATGTACACATTGTGGAAGTATTCTTTCTTTTGCTCCAGAATGCCCCAAAGAAACTTCGTAATGAGGTTAAAGTCAATTAAACTGAGCTAAGATAAGCAAGTAAGTAAAGTAACGAATCCATCACGCTAACTAAAAATGGAGATTTTACCCACATTCCTGACTTCATTGTCACTTACTCATATCTGCTTTGCCACCTTTGACAATAGAAAGCTGTTTCAACTGTGTTTTTCAATGAATGAGAACATCAGAAAAAAACACCAGATAGATAAACACAGAAGCAAAGGTGTGAAAGAAGAAATGAGAATGGGCACCTATTTAATGAATGATTGAGTAGTTGACTTACCAAACAGAATCCAGCACAAATATCCTTTCATTAAGAAAGAGCAATAAAAATGTACAATTCTCTACCACAGTTTTCCATTGTCCATTTCCATTGTCCAGCAAACTGCAGAACATGCTGTATAAGGTAAATGGCTCAATATTTATTGAGTGGCTCTTTTTTCATATTCTCCCCAAATTTTCCCTTCCTCTTTGTTTATATTTCAGTCAAATAAGAAGAATAAAGCTGCATATTTTCCTAGTTAGAAGAAAAATAATTATACTGGTGCTAAAAAGCTTTCCTTTTACATGCCTGCCTGCTGACAAGGAAATTTTCTGAACACGTCTTTCTTTTTCATAGGGAATTGAATGTTAACCACCTGCAAATTATAATTCTAAAAGCTCCAAATCATAGTACTTCATCCACTGATTAATGTTCAGAACATTACACAAAACATACATTGTTCCACCCACAACAACAAAGTGCATTTATTCCTTGCATCCTTATTTCTGATTGATAACTGAAATCTGAGGCAGGGATGGCTAACATGCACCATGTACCCATGTTTCTCCAAAAAGAAGGCCGGGTCTTATTTTCTTTTGATTCTCCTCCCAAAAAACAGCTAGGCCTTCTTTTTGGAGGGTTCTAATTAATGACTCACCTCGCAGCAGTAGAACCCACAGCTCCGCCGTTGACCCACTTCTTCTGCAGCTGCTTGCTGCCACTCACATGCATCACCCTGGCCTCTGTTTCACCTTTGGATGCCTTCCGGAAAGCTTCTGCAGCCAATAACAGAGCTCCAGATCACCCAGAGTTCTCTTATCAGCTGCAGAGGGCTTTCCAGAAGGAATTTGAAGGTGAAATGGAGGCTGGGGCAATGCATGTGAATGGTGGCAAGTGGCCGCAGAAGAAGGCAAGGCAGGTGTCGGGGTGTGCGAGACCTGGTAAGTAGGGCAGCTCCAACCCCAACCCCACCCTAGCTTATTTTTTACCTGTGTGCGTCACCCCACCCCTGCACCCCAGGGTGGGAAGGGTCTTAATTAGGGTTAATTTTGTAGGTGGGGCTTAATTTCATTGCATGCACTCAAAAACGTGGTGGGGCTTCTTTTCAAGGTGGATTGTCTTTTTGGAGAAACGGTATAAACATTCGTTTTTTGGTTGTTTCGGACATGTTTTCAGCTTTGAAATTAGTTCAGAAGACCTCAAACCATCTTGGAGTGAATTCTCCAGTGTCAAAGCAGGAAAAAAATTATATTAGATATTTCCAAGAAAAATAAAGACAACATGCAGCTAAAAAAAACTTAGCTGTTAAGATTTGATATAAGCTGATCTGAAAGGGCTGATATTATGGCTACATAAGCCTCCTGAAGCCTCTTGTAGATCTTTTTTGAGTGTATCCAAACAAGCAACAGAGGAAAACAGCTTGATTTGTCTGTTCCAAAGTCAAGCAGATGAATGACTAAGCCAAGAGGATTCCTTCTTGCCTTATTCATATACACATACATACAAGCCTGCATAAACTGACACAAGATATAAAGTACTGGTGAAGGAAGCACCAGGAAAGAAGTTGTTGCTACTAAGAACACTTTCTCACAGTCCCACTAAAAGTGCCTTCCTCCAAATCTTGAGTTAGGAGAAAAATATTCTAGCATTTTTAATACTGTCTTTGCTACTGAGTCCTTTTCTGTGATTAGAATGTTGTCCTTATATAATTACTGCAGAAAATTAAGAAGCATGATTAGTAGATTCCTTTGGCTTTGTTTTCCCTCCAGGTGAGACAACATGCATTCACTGGCTATTCTTCCTGAAATGGACTGCAACTAAGAAAGTCAATAAAAGATTTGGAGTCAAAATTAAATGTGCCCTTCCTCATTTGTATAGAAGACATACAAAGACATACTCAGAATTGTTTCTAGGTATCATTTCCCATTTCTGAATTACTCCCTTACTGTTGCTTTCTACTCATCAAGATGGTTACCTGACCACGCAATAGAGGATGTGTGTCTCTTCCCACCACAACTGCTCCTTTGGTTTGGACTAAGGCTAAAATATGCCTGCAAAAAAGCTCTTCCCCCCCCCCCCGCCCCCAACTTCTTTGCAAAACTGCTAAAACACTACATCCCTTCCGTGGTCAATCCTTTCTTGTCTTGCTTGTTCTTTCATTTTGGTTTGATGCTTTCCCAAGGGGAGATGAGGTGCACTGAAAATTTGGTTTAGAAGCATGCTCAGCAACCATAGAAAACAAGCTTCCATAACAAAAAGCTGAGGGTGCCAACTCAGTCTACTTGCCCACCTCAAGAAGAAGTTGGTAAGGCTGCTACATCCTTACTTCATTTGGCTTGTACTCGCCTGCTATGGCTGGGCCCACCTTCCTTTTCTATTTTACAGTGGACACGTGCTCCCAGAGTTTACCTAGTTTTCATAGATTTCTGAGTGGCTTCAAGTGTAAAGATGCTTGGGTAAGGTCATGCTACAATGTGGCTGGTCAACTAAAGACTTCTTAGAATGAGAGGAGGCAGGTAAAGGAGCTTCCTTGCTTTCATTGTGGATGGAACTGGTTCCCACTTATCACAACCATGGACCACCTCAAAATAATGTTTGAGCTATTTTTTCATCCAGAAGAGTGATAAGTCAATATTTAAAAACTGATTGTAAAGGCCTTGATAGGCATCACTTGGGTTGTGCAGTGAAGTAGGATTTCACCTGATTCATCACATCCTCTCTATTCTCAGGATTGTTGATGTGTCTAACTTTCCCTTGTCTTTTTCTACTTAAAGATCTGGGGAGAAAACAAAAATGACTCATACTTCCTGCTTCTGTTACCACTCCACCCTCAGTCTAGACCACTGTTTCTCAACCTTGGAGACTTTAAGATGTTTGGACTTCATCTCCCAGAATTCTCCAGCCAACAGCTGACTGGGGAATTCTGGGAGTTGAAGTCCAAACATTAAAGTCACCAAGGTTGAGAAACAGTGGTCTAGAAGGAGAAGTAACTAACTTCAGGTTAGCCTGTTTAACTCTTCAACTTCTGAATCCACAAATACACACTCTGGGATTGGAGATATGGGAGATGCTGGAGGAAAGTCCTGTTTGAAAGAATCAATCAGTGTCTAGTGTCCAGAGACAAGAAGTGAAGGGACATGTCTGCAGCAGCCTAAAGTGGGCAATAGCAGCTGGGTGGAAACCAACCCTTCATGACATTATCACTAATTCTGCGAATAGATCATTCATATAAGAAAATTTATGTTAGGCAATGCAAAGCTTTCTATTTAATCCCAGCTAAAGGCAAGTTGAAATTGCCTCCATGGGGCTAAGAAATGATGATCACATTGTCAAAATATATCAGTTAAAAGTAGACAACTAAGCAATCTGGGGTCAGATTACCTGAAAAGAAAAACTATATTTCATCCCTCCTCCCCCAATAATTTACCCTGAATATGTGAACATATCACAGATTTGCTACAATAGTCATACCTTTCCATAGTGCTTTACAGCACTCCCTGAGCAGTTTACAGTGTCAGCATATTTTCCCCAACAATCTGGGTTCTCATTTCACCAACCTCAGAAGGATGAAAAGCAGAATCAATCTCAAGAACCACCAGGATCAAACTCCAGACTGAGGGCAGAGTTAGCCTGCAATCCTGCATTCTAACCACTGTGCCACCAGGACTCATAGATGAATCAGATATGTGATTTCTATCTATTTTGGCACCTTCCTTTTGTTTAGATATAAGTAACAATAATAATTAAATAGAGTATCTTGGTTCACAATAACCTTTTCTAGGCCAGAAATGGGTAAGGTAAAAACCTAATGGCAGCAAAAATATGGAAAGAAGCCTACTTGTTTTGCTGCCAAATCATATTTGCTCACATTTTTGCAGGCCAGATCTGTCTGCCATTCCTCAGCCAAGCTTATAGTTACAGTAACAAGGTCGAAAGAAGTATACTGACTTCCATTTTCTGCTACTTGAAGAACCTATAGACACCTTAAATTCAGTGTATAGTCATCAAACTGGAGAGGCCTAGATCTTCTGAGGCACTTTATCAGATTACAACCTTGCTCCCATCAACAATTATCTGTTTCAAATAATTATCTGCAGTTTATTAAGACCAGAGCAAAGAACTAGCAAAGAAAGTCATGAATGATTATTAGGATTAAAGAAAATTATTCTAATTCGAAGAGGAAACATGAACATAGGACAAAGAAGTAAAACAATCTAAAATGGGAATTAGGAATAAGGAAAAGATAGTTCTGAAGGAAACTGGACAAAACTCAGACTGAACACTTGGAAATATAAATCAGATCCTTGCGTTGCTTTGTAGTTACTCGTTGCACATAGTCTCCATTTATTAAAAAAA
This sequence comes from Myanophis thanlyinensis, assembly GCA_017656035.1. Lineage (NCBI taxonomy): Eukaryota > Metazoa > Chordata > Lepidosauria > Squamata > Homalopsidae > Myanophis > Myanophis thanlyinensis. The sequence continues at coordinate 9,307 of JAEANM010010378.1, forward strand.
ATTTTCCTGCATTCTGGAATATTTCATTCCATAACCTAGCAGGGCTTATATGAAGTAGCAAGTGAAACCACAAAAATAAAGCTTTCTTAAGAAAAAATAAATAAACACCTTCAACAACTCTCAGAAAAGTGTTCTTGAGGCAGTAAGATAAAGGTCCCAGGAAAATGACTTCCAGGACTAAAAGGCTGTCTCTCAGGAGAAAGATTATTGAGAGAAACAGGACAACCTCCAAAGATGAGCACAACAAAAAGATTTATGTTTTTTCAAATACCTTGGCCAGAGGAAAAAAATGGGAAATCATTGATAGAATAAGATACCTTTATCAATTTTAGAGGACCAAAGAAAACAAGGAAAGGGAAGGAATCACAATTTCCCATTTTTTTTCTTGTACATTTTGTAACTAGAATAAGAGGAATTTTTTTTATAGGCATTAAGTTTGTCTTAGGGTTTCCAATCCATTTTTTTTTTTGTATTTTCTGCCTGAATATGTTGGGAATCTGAACTGATAATGTTCAGCAATAGTGATCAGAGGTCTCCTAGTGTTGGAAGAAAAATCCAGGTCCAGTTCCAAGCCAGGAATAAAATGGAGACTGATTGGAAAGAAAGATTCTGTTTATTGGTGAACAGAACCAACACACACACACAGAGTATGAAGTTCTGGGACAGCTGACAAAATGAAGTTGAGAGTGGATGGGTTTTATATCCTCCTATGGGGTCATGTAAGGTTCATGGCTGGCTCTATAGGCAAAAGGGGAAATGCAACTCCTAGGTGTTTGTCTGAACTAATCTTGTCAATCTTTGGCTTGTTGCTTATCTGAAGTTTCTGTCTGACCCAGTCTTTCTGAATGATTTACCAAATCTGCATTTCTAAAAGCTGGCCTCCTTGTTTCTGTTTGGGACAGGGAAACTGGGGCTGGTTTCAGCCTCTATTAAGATCCCCCTCCCCCATTTCTCCTTTAGGGGAAATATTCTGTCCTTTTTTTTAACATTCCCCAAAATATTTCATTTTTTAGGAGAGTGGATGGGTGCTGACTTAGATACTGTAAAAAGAGTTTGCTTACACCCATCATAAACCAATCAGGATCAGCACTATAAACTGTACCTGGGAACCACCTGAGAGCTATAGTCAATTGCTAGCTAAAATCAGGGGAAATTGCAGAGGGTGCGTACTAAATAAATCAAGCTGCAGCTATGTCTGTGTTATTAAAGGTCACGCTTTTTACATGCAACATACATGGAAACTGAGTAAGCATTTAATCACACAGTAATGGTTGCCATCCTGATCTTTGTGATTCTTTCCTATGGACCTTCCTGCTAATAACCATAGTTCCAAAGCAGTTAGATGGAAAAGGAAAAAGCTTGGATTAATTAGCTATCTCTCATGTCACCGGTCAATATGGAGAGCAGGTGTCAGTGCTGTTGTCTGATAATCAATTTATAAAGATGTTGGGCCAATAATTAGACAGCTTGACATGATTATCAGAAGCACTGCTGTATAACAACAGACTGCATATAAAATGAGAATTGGGAATCATAAACACATTTGAAGAAGATGCTTTTCATGCACAGTTGGCCACTTTAAAAGTTTAATAACATTAGCGATTTAGTTATTTACATTCCATATGTGCTTAACTCACATTTTTAAAAGATATGTGAAATACGTGTTTAGAATTCAGTTAAATGAGCAAAATTAAATGAACATTTCTGAGCCTCTCTTGTGTGACCACCCTTCATATAACAAAATCTCCTTTACAAATGCAATTTTCTAACATAGATATCCAAATAATAATGTAGATTTGCAATGAAAGTATAATCTTGTTGAAGATTATATTCAAAAATTTGTTTGCTAACCTTCCTCCCACAAATTTATATTTGTCTTAATATTGATCTGGTAAGTTTGGATTTAAGAACTAGTATTTAGTTTAAAAGGTTTAGCCACTACCATTAAAATCAGTAGGAGCTTGAACATTATTATCAATAGGGTATTCAAATAACTTGATCAAATGGCTAAGGATGTCTTATATCAGCTTGGATTATATAGGATCAGTGTGATCCTATATAATCCAAGCAAAAAAGGAGACTGGGCAATGGTCTTTCAAGAAAATAATAATAATAGCCCAATTCTGAAAAGAAGGTCTTAGAGTTTCCATGCGGGATTCCATTATGGATATCAATGTTCAAGCTTCTGATATGTCCATCAAACCAGATGATTAAAATCCAGAGAAAGTAAACTGGCTAGTGGACAAAAATATCTATTTCAGAGATGTATCTGTTTCCAGTTATGCTTTTTTAAATGGAATAATGGAAATTTCTAATATGTAAACCAGTGTTATGGAGGTATAAAGTTTATTATTTAAAGTATAAAGGTAATACTGACTTGTATCAGACATTTTTCCTATTTCAACTACCTATCATGCTATTGGGTGCTAGCAATGACCTCATAATAGCAAATATGTAATAATAATGCAAAAATATAAGCCTGATATCAGATTATTTACCATACATGCAATATGCAGTCTAGAATCACAATGGCACCATCCTTGCTAATCCAGCAAGAATTTTCAAATATATAGAATTTTCTAATATATTCAAATCACCCACATATTATTTCAATTTCGCGGCACACATGTTGTACATTGACAATAAAGGATTGAATTTAATTGAAATTTTAAATTAGTTGAATTCATAACCAATTGCTTTTCTCTTCCATTAGGTACATTTCATGAGATTTCATGAGGTTTACATGAAATAGTCATACTGTGTAAACATGTTTTCATCAATGTTAAGAACTGTCACTACAAACCATCAACTTCAATGCATAATCCTTAATCCAGGTTATTTTCAGACATGATCTTGAATTCCCCTGGGTAAAGCTGTACAGAAACTGTCATTACAACTTAGAAGAAGAAAAAGAAACATAGAGCCAAATAATGAAGGAAACACAGTTGTTTCAAAACATTGGTTTTTCATAGCTTGCAATTCACCAATCATAACAAAAAAAATCCTTAGAGAAAGGTTCCAATAGTTCATACTATATTGTAAACTATAGAGTCCATTCACCGTACATGTGGACTGAATTTGAATAGTGACAGAAACAGGACAATGTTTTCAACTGGCTGGCGATTCTAAGAGATGAAGTTCAGCACATTTGGAGATCATAGTTGGACAAAGCTGAATCACATTATTGCCTACAATAGGACTGAAGACTCCACACACCATTCATGACTTTTGCCCATATAACCTTTGGCAGTAAAGCCCCTTGCACAGGACTAAACAAAGTCATTTAGAATTTCCAGGAATAAATTGACTTTCCAGACATTTACCTAAAGCTTGTTTCACTGAGCAGAATGGAGAATTTCTGTCAGAGTGTGATGCTTGTTTTATTGATTGTAATTTGTAATTGCTTTGGGTTGTTAAATTGTTACATTACCATTTTGACGGAGTTATTCATTTTAAAGCAATGTAGATTTTTAGAAAAAGGCCAAACAAAATTTTATTGTAGATAGCACAATGTTTACTAATAACTACAGAACATTAGGAGAAACCAGGATAAAGAATGTTCAAATATATCACCCACATATTATTTTAGGCTAGTTGAATTCATAACCAACTGCTTTTCTCTTCCATTAGGTATGTTTCATGAGATTTCATTACGCAAAATCATCACACTGTGTAAACATATTTTCATCACTGTTAAGAAATAATTTATGAGCAAAGGTTAAAAAATGATAGGAGAGAAAAATAGGGGAAATCATGAATCAACGGTCTCAAAGACATGGGCATAAAATGAATTTTATAGTAATAGTCATCATTCAGTTGGACAAATGTAGAAACACATTGCTTAGATAAGTTGTATTAGCCATCTTATTTGAGAAAAGAGAAATAGCAATAGCACTTAGATTTATATACTGCTTTACAGTGCTTTACAGCCCTCTCTAAGCAGTTTACAGCAGCTTATATTGCCCCCAACAATCTGGTCCTCATTTTACCGACCTCGGAAGGATGGAAGGCAGAGTCAACCTTGAGCCTGATGAGTTTTGAACTGTCAAACTGCAGACAGACAGCAGTCAGCAGAAGTAGCCTGCAGTACTGTACCTTAACCACTACATAAACATGACTAAATAAATAAATAAATAAATACAAAATTATGCATATAACCACATATATATTACTCAGCAAGTAAAATACTGTAGCCCTGGAGACAAGGGAGACAAACTGTATAAATTGCACAAATAGCTAAATGCAATAGAGAACTGAAAATGACCAGCTGCTGGGTAACTATACCTTTAAATGGAACAGGGTAGTAATTAAAATTGACAAATATAGAAAAGGTAGCAAATAAGCAACAAAAGTCTAGTTTAACATCCCTCCATTTATTTTCCCAGAATGAGGAAAAGCGACGCTGTTGCATTAAAAGATAAAGATTATTTTACTTTTCAGGTACTTTTCTTATGATATCCACAACAGGTCAGCTCATTCCACCTGTGAGATAACAGTAAACAAAGCATTAGAGATCTTATTTATCTCAAAGCTGTGATAGGATAACATCAGCATAAGGGACAAAATATTATTCTAAACCCTGTAGATTTAATGACACCTTAATGCTGAGGTGTTGTTTTTTTTCATAGGATGAACATGACAAGAGAGCAACATCATAAATTCAAGGGAAAGACTGGGGTGGAAAGAGCAGGATACTACTGTATTAAAAGTGCAAATAGGGATAAGACCTAATACAGGATAATGAAGGCTAAGGGCATTTCAGTGAGAGCGATCAGAGTAGAATAATTGAAGCAATGGTGATATATAGAGCCATGGTGCCACAGTGGTTATAATGCAATATTGAAAGGTAATTCTGTCCACAGCCAGGAGTTCGATCCTGATTGATAGCTCAAAAGTTGACTCAAAAAGGCTTCCATCCTTCTGAGGTTGATAAAATGAGAACCTAGTTTAGTGGGGGCAATATGTTGACTCTGTAAAATGCTTAGAGAATGCTATAGAGCAGGGGTGGGCAAATACAGCTCCTTCATGACTCGTGGACTTCAACTCCCAGAATTCCTGAGCCAGGCTGGCTCAGGAATTCTGGGAGTTGAAGTCCACGAGTTATGAAGGAGCCATAATTGCCCACCCCTGCTATAGAGCATGATGAAGCAGTACATAAGTCTAAATGCTATTACTATTGCTATTGTGAAAACTGGACCAGAAAAAGGAAATAACAGGCTTGATTACATGAGCACTCAAGAAAACTGGTCTACTTACCATGTTTCCCTTTTTAATACAGATGTGAGAGATAAAGAATGCTAGGCACTTGTTTGTGCAGAATTTACATGGAAGAGAAACAAAGAGGGAAAGAAATGGCATATATGAACAATATAGAGATCCTTTACTAATATTTTATAACAGACATGCAAAACAATTTATGATGATGGTGATTTTGTGTTATTCATGGCCTCATATATTGGTGTCATAAAGTATCTTTGTTTCTTTATTCCACACTTGCCTTCCAATTAAATCTCCTTTGAGTCACAACTATATTTTATAAAAAATATATGTTGTAAACCACCCAGAATTATGTAAGATGGATGGACACATTCATCTTTTAAATAAATAAATAACCAGATTAATGGTTTTCAATATTAAATTTCAGTTTTAAACTTGGTTGTCTTTTATATGGATTTGCTGACTTGTCATAAATTATCTGCCTAGAGCTGTTAAAAAAATCTTGTTATCATTTGCTGTTATTTCTTACCCATTATCTTGAAATGGCTAACACTCTATTTAACCCTGTAAATTTGAATATCTAACAGCAGTCTAACAACAGTTAATTCTTAACACTCTAATGACCATCTAATATTCAAAATATCACACAGCTAAGTAGAATAGAGCAGTGGTGAAATTCAGTTTTTTTTACTACCGGTTCTGTAGGCGTGGCCACAGGATTAAACATCACCAAGCACAGAATTAAACTTCACCAAAGTTACAATGTAATAAGGGGAGAGGCAGTTTCTGTGAGCAAGGCAATAAAGATTAGGCTAGAAACAATTGCCCTATTTTCAGGATTAACCCTGTAAAGTAGGAAAAAAACAAAAGGAGATTTCTTCTAATAACTGGTTCTATAGAACTGGTGCAAACCAGCTGAATTTCACTTCTGGAATAGACAGTGATAAACCTGGCTTTCTAATATTTTTGTAATTTAACTCAAGACTCACCTCACATTGCGAATACAACAAAGTTCTTATGGCACCTTAAAAGCTAAGCTCTACTTCAGTGGATGTGTGTGTGTGTGTATGTGTATACCAAATAAAGATTGCAGGTCTAGGTTTATTTGGGTCTTTTCCCGTGTAAGTTTGAGAATCTCTTTGCAATGTTTCGGCAAGGTCCCACTTGCCATCTTCAGGCTGGTGCCTTCTGCTTTGTGCCAGGGCCTTCTTGTCGGTATTTTGGTTTAATGGGCTGTGTGATGGCCTTGTGAGTTCTTTTGTTGTGGTGTCCTTGGTCCTGCATCATAATCTTTTGGGTCGTT
>JAEANM010010379.1:0-15826 GCA_017656035.1 Myanophis thanlyinensis
TAATAATAAATAATAATAATAATAATTCACTCTTTCCATTTATATGGGGGCAGAAATAGAGTCTTTTTCCAGCAGTTGAAAGCTGGATGACAAATAAAGGTAACTCTTTCATTGCTGGGGGGAAATAAATACTGCATACTGCAAAGCTTATTACATGTAACCTAATGTTCTCCAAGGACCAATTCCCATCGTCACAAATCTGCAGAGGTAATGTTGATGTTGGTTGCAGAATGTAGACACTGAACTTTAACAAAGATCAAGCGGTTTGAAGGACCATTCTTGAATCAGTACATTATAGTAGGATGAAGTAAATAACACTAAGATTGTATACTTGTATGAACCATACGATGTATGTTACTGCCCTGAATATAATGAGATATACTGTAAATGGCTAAGAAAGTGAGCTATTAGGTTAGCGGCCTCTACCATGCCTTTTACAGTTCTCATTAAGCTTCTCAGATGGATCCATAAGTGTGACATAAATGATGCTCCTCACAATTCATTGTAGCAAAGATGAGTTTTGAGGAACTCAGCTGTTCAGCAAAGTTAGGAGAAAGTTTCTCTTGAGCAGCATTCAACTCCTCATGAGCACATGGACAATAATATGGAAACTTGTTTGCTATTGCAGCCTTCAAACATACTTTTATGATGTTTTCAGGGTAATATGTAATCTCATGGGCTTTTGAGTAGCTATCAGTGTATTGTTAGTATTGTCTCTCATTGACAAAGAAGAGCTTTAACAGAAGGATGATTTGTTCAAGATGAAAGTACCACAGATATTATATTCCCTGAAATCTGCAAACCTAAAAGTATTCGAAATAAGTCTTCCAAATACTTACCTTCCAAGTCTTCCAGTGAAGGAGAGTTTAGATCTACTGGATTGTGGGTTTTTTCTTCTTCTAAATTATGATTGCTGTGTTTGACTGTAAATGTTTGTCTGAAATGCCACATTTTTTTTTCCAATCAATCCATTGACCTATTAAATCATATCCCAAGGGCCATTCTCTTGGACACTTACTGTTTTAATTATTAGTTGTATATTGTAAGTTTATGCAATTGCCTTGGAAACTGAAGATAGAATAAAATATTTTAAATAAACTAACTGGCATTCCAGAATTCCTGAATCATCCATCTCTGATTCTCCTGTTCTTTCTCCAATGACTTGCTTTTTAGATGGTGGGCAAAGAGTTATTGTGATAATTCTAACCCATTCTTCCTGTTTTTTTTTCTCCTCTTTGTCTTTTGTCTTTTCTTCTTCTTCTTTTCCAGGAACCTTCTGCATAATTTCACTGTGCACATGTGTAGCTGGAATCAACTTTGAGCTCTCCCGATACCCCCGGTACCTGTATGGACTTCCTGATGACATCAGTCATGGCTACGGCTGGTCCATGTTCTGTGCATGGGGAGGCCTAGGTCTTACTTTGATCTCTGGCTTCTTCTGTACCTTGGCCCCTTCTGTTCAACCTGTCCCCAGGACCAATTGCCCCAAATCGAGACCTGAGAATGGGACAGTGTGCTAAGAAAAGTACAAACAAGCCTATAAATATACATATTATACATATATAAATATAAATTAATATACATAAACATATATTATATATAGATCTCAAACAGTTGCCAGTGCCATGGTAGAGTGGAGTCCAGTGGGGCTCCTACATCTTCTCTACAGCTTTGTATTGTTCTTGTTATTTTTCCTGGAGAAAGGAATAGCTTTTCTGCAACATTGCTCTTCCACTCAGCTCCTAAAAAAAAAAAAAAATCTTCAGCATCCCACTTCAAACATCAAATGAACATATTGTTGCATCTGTCTACCGCCAGTTGGGTGTGATGTGATAGGGAAGGGGAAAGGGTATCTTGGTTCTTGGTGTATAAGGTACTTTTACAAGGAGTAAAGAAAACAAAAAAGAAATAAAACACTGTATTGGGGAAATATAAACAGTAAATAAATGAACCTCTTTAGTTACCTCTCTAAAATTTAACCTTCTCAAGGCCATCTTCAGAATCCCTCTGCTCGCACATGATTTGTTTTTGTTTTTTTAAACCTTGCCTGTTCCATCAAAGCGGAATGAAGCAGAAGATTAAGGCAGGTTTTCCTTTCTTTGCTAAACTTAAAAAAAAAAAACAGCCAAGTTTCCTACAGAACAAAACTTCAAATGAAGATCCTTGAGTGGATGCTTTAACAATGCTGTTTCAACTTCCTTCTGCCTTACAGCCAGGCTTAGTTGACAAGGCTGAACTGTTGGCAGAAATGCAAGAGAAAGCCTCACTGAAATGCTGTGATGCATGGTGTATAACTCCCAATCCAGCCCACCTTTTTTTTTTTTTCAAAAAAGAAAAGTAAGCCTGGTGTTTCCATGTGATCTTCTACCAAATCCTCCTCACTGTGATTGCAACAAAAGGTGTCAAGACTTATGCATGGATGAGGAAAAGCGTGTTTGGAGGATGCACCTTCATTGTCTGGATTTGGTTCTGCTTCTGACCTCCCCCTTGCTTTTGGAACATCAAGAACCATCTGATGGTGGATAGAAGCCATTGTGGGTGGTAAGGGGAGGGGAATGTGGGCTTTGTGGTTGTTTGATCAAGTTGGCTGTGCAGGAGGAGTTTGGGCAGAGATTGTTGTTGTTGTAGTTTATGCCATTGTTTTTCTTAATTACAATCATTTGGGTAAAAGCCATTGCAGTGATGGGAAATTCTGAAGGAATGGTAATAATAAGGATTGTAATACACAGTGTTCCTTATGTCCATGTGCACCAAGACCAGATGTCCGTACAGTTATCATAAACTACCTGATTTTCTGAGCCTTCTACTTGCTGCCCAGAGTTGTTTGCGATGAGATGGGTGGCAAATCAATTCAATAAATAAATAAAAATGAGAAAACATGTAGACCAGAAGGTATTGAGAGACAGGAATTCCATTCCTCATAAAAAACAAAACTTGTGATTTGATAATCCCCCTCAGGGGTATTGTGCTTAAATAAGTCAAACTGGCAGCTGAAATGTTGCGATTGAAGATTTGCCTGTTTGTTTGTGTGTCACCCATTAAAAATGGATGGAATTTCAACACACCTTTGTGGCGACCAGTTTGACTTTTCCCACTTAGTGTGCCCCTACACAGACATACTTTTCATCTGTTTCCTCTCTTCTCCTTATTTCTTACTATTTCCCCACTTATTTATATCTGAGTCCTCCCATTAAATATTCATGCTAAAGAACTGGAGATAGTTAAGGTAACAAAAATAACAACTTATGATCCAGAGAAAAAAACCTGTGATCTGATTAGTCCTTGTTGAGACTGGCATACAGAGGGAAACAAGACAATGGAGTAGACACACATACTAATTGCATGTAATAATGAACTTAACAGGAAAATAGTGGAGTAACATTGGAGGATGGATTTGCCAAAACAGATGAACCACACTTCTATTTTTAGTACCTCGTGACATAAAATAAAACTACCAGTACAGAAGTATCCTTTCCTTTAAAGACAAAAAAACAAGCACAGATAGCATATATAAACAGTCTTTCCAAGTATATTCTGAAGTATTTAACCCATGTAGCAACATCTTCTTGATGTCTCTTTTCATTGTAGCTACACTTGCAGATAAACCATATGGTTACAGCGTGTTGGGTCTACCACTCAGCCTTGGATTAACCATTAAGCAAAGGGAGCACATGTTTTTAAGGAATCAAGGGAAGGGAGCACCACATCATTTTTTTTCCTGCCAGCCACCATGCCCTTATTTCTTTCATGGTTGCATTTGACTTTAGTTTTCAGCACTGAGCCTTAACATGTCAGTTAAGCAGTGGAAGGGCCAAGGGTACCATAGTTGGGCTGTGCTTAGGGCATCCGTTGGCTTTAATCCAGTCCTGCTATCCTATAAAGGAATGAGCTGCATAATTCTCTCCTACATCAAAAGCACAGTTTTGGAGTGCCTGTAAGGGCAATTCCACCAGCGTCCGCGTCTACCTCTGGACCCAGAATTTCAGTCATGCCACTCTACATGTGTTTTTAGTGCTGATGAATCAGAAACTTCATTAAAGGACCCCCTCCCAGATGGCTAATGGGGGCATGCAAAACTAGTTAGTCTCGTCACCATCCTTGTTTTGCAGTAAAGGCAGGGGAGGACCCTAAACACTGCACAAAGAAGGAATAGCAAATATGTATTGAAGAAGTTGAGGGAATGGTAGCGAGCTGTCACAAAATGGAGGACAGTCCAGAGAATGGAAAAATGGGATGAAGTTTTCTAGTCAATGGGAAGTCGCTTGCTCCTCTCCTCTCTCCTCTCCTCTCCTCTCCTCTCCTCGCCAGGAGATGCTGCAGTGTTATCTTCAGCAGTGATGGACTCAGAATTAATTGGTTCAGTTGCAGAAAATCTCCCTCAGACTGACAATGAGTTAGGGGGACAGTGGAATGATGCTAATCCTGCATCAGGCCAGCTCATGTAAATAAGGTTTATTATTTAGTGGATCAAATCTCATTTATTTACTGAAGCAATTTGAGGAAGATGGTCTTGTATATCCTAGGGTTTGTTGAAATTAAATTGGATTAATTGAGAGTCAAAGCATCAATAGGAATAGGGGAGGTGGGGAATCCCTACAAAATTGAAGTCCTTGTATCCTTTCTTTTGGCTGAAGAGAACCTTCAATGCAGATTTAGTTCATGCAATGTAAAATGTAAACAAAAATGCACAGAATATTGTAATCACTTCAGAGCACAGCAATAGGATTCATTAACAGCATAGAATATTTGTGATGTGGAAGCAGTTCTATCCATTCTCTAAAGCTTCAGGCTCCCAAGGCCTATATTTTCCATAAATTCAGAGAAATTAGAATCTGACTAACAAGATCAGTCAAGTCTCCAGCAACTCAAGCTCAGTCCTAGTGACTCTACTCCAGTTTCCTTGATTTTAACTGCAGGAGGTTTTAAAAAATGTAATTGGTGCTGCAGACAGTTTCAGAAGCAAAACAGAATAAAGGAATTGCCAGAGAAAACTTTAATGTTGAAAATCTTGTGTTGAGATAAGAGATCAGTTGAGAATATGGGTCCACCACCTTCTCTTTAATGTTGGCAGAAAACTGGAATATGAAAATACAGTTCTGTGTGCCTGCAATTGATGCCAGGCTTCTCCAACCTTTTACCATCCACCTATTTTAAGAGTTGGCTGTTTTAAGAGTTGCATCCCAAGGTTGGCTACCTTAAGCAGCATTACCTGTGTATAACACAAGGACTTTCTGCCTATGGGGTTAAGGATGTTTTTGGTTGAATTTCAATCATGTTCAATGATGTTCAATCACCAATATTGAAATAAGAGTCAAATGGTCTGAAAGTTTGGAATTATGCAACCAGGTTGAATGAGCTGAATTATTTGTGGCTCTCAGGAAATGGCAGGAACCTCGGATTATGCATGTGAGCCATTACTATTTCTTTACAGAAAAGGTCCGTCAATTTAGTGCCTTTTTCATACATTTGCCACTTATTCATAAATGTACTACTTTTAAAAAACATACAGAATATTAAAATGAGACTGTGTTTATGTTTTCTCCTTAAATAACTCTATTTTAAGATCTTAATGTGGCATATACAGTATGAAATAAGAGTCTTTTGGCATTTTAAAGTCTAAACTTTAGGCATAAGGAATAATGATTCCTCAGAATGTCAGCCACTGATGTGTTGTAGAGCAGATGACAATGTCTTGCAGGTCATCACAGCAAAACATCAGGACACCCACCAGGCCCAAATGAATTATTGGGACAGAACACTCCTCAGTGCAAGGCTGTACTCTTGCTATTTTTGGCACAGCAGCACAGGAAATCTATCCTTGTACAAAATTTCTTTCTGAGGAAAACATTTTCATAAAGAATTCAGAGGAAAGGTGGCAAAAGTTCTGATTCAACTGATGGGCGTAATGCACCACTGGTATTTTTTTAAATAATGATATTAACAAAAATAAATAAAAACTAATGCAAATTAAAAAGAGAATAAAAACCAAAAATAGTGGAAAAAGGAAAAAATGGAAATATCAATAAGAAAAATAAGAATATAGTAAAGAAAAAGAAGATACAGTATGTAATGAAAAGATCATAGCAAGTATAAACAATTTTAATAACTTATCATTTTCTCCTAAAATACAATAAATGATTCCTTCTTCCCAAATCTCATTTCCTATGTTTAAACAAATTCTTAAAAATTAATTGTTTCTGCCCTGAGCAGCAAAACCCATCAAGGGTTACCAGGGATAATAACATATCTATTCTAATCTTGATCAAATAAACCATCTTTGTATTACTTCCTTTTACTTTAAAAAATCTTGTTCTTTAGTTACTTCAAATACTGTCCTAAAACTGCTCCATAATATATTTTAAATACAGTCTGTCTATAGAAGCAGATACTCTTAAAATTAATTTCTGGGTTGATTGTTCAAAACTATTCTTCAGCAAATCCAATGTTAAAACATTTTGCTTTGTTCTGTTTTAGTTAGTCAAATGTATGTATTCTCCTTCCTTAATTGTAATCTTCAGTTCTTTCTGGTTCCCTGTAATATCCAACTTTCAAAGTCTTGTATATATAAGTATATTTTAAGAGAATTCAAAACAAAAGCAATTTCCCACAAGGATTCTAAACATTTATTTCAAATCTATATTGCCCTGTATACTCCATTTGTAACTTTGCAAAATCAAAGCTCTAATCACTTTTTATAGTTTATTCAAAAATACTTTTTAAGCTTTTAAACTTGTATTTAAAACTTATTGCATTGAAGACTGAAGGAAATTCACCAGAATATAACCTATCAATCAAAAGGGTCCTAATAGATTAAATGCAGTTAAAAAGCAATTTCCAAAAGTGATTGGAAAAAGAAATATGTGAATCCATTGTCCTTTTGAATACATAAGATGGCTCATTCCATCATTCCCAGAGCTCTAAACCTACTAGAGATCACTATGGCCTTCTTACAAAGACCAACTATCTGGAGCAGTTGTGAGTGATCTCATATCCTCTCCTTGTCCAGAGAGGAATTACCAAGACTCAGTCTATTTGCTGATTCTTTATTCCACTATGGCTGCTTTTACTTAAGCTGTTTTCAGTTCACTGTTTTCCCCCCCCAGAAGGCTGGGAATTACCTCCAGTAATTACAACGATGATCACCACTATTCTAAGTAAATTCTTACAATAGGGCTGTAGAATAATCTATCCCTGGCATTTAATAACTGATAAAATAATAACATACATATTCAACAAAACTAAATCTATGTTTAAAAATATCAAATAGATGGAGTGATTTTCTGAGATCTTTTGTATGGTTTGCAATATCAATTATGTTATACAGGAGCTCTCATTACAACTGCATAAACCTTCCACTTCACAGGAGCTGCAATACATAGCCTAACAGTACTAAAATTGGTGAAAATACAATCCTATGAATTCAGTTGTCCTTTATCTGTGACTCCTTGGGTTGAAACACATTAAACTTTTAAGATTTTCAGGCAGCTGGTATGAAAATTTAGCTAAGAGACAGTAAAACCTGGCAAAGGTATTGTCGACGGTGCTACCATAAAGTGTGAACCTCAACAAAGAAAAGAAAGAAGTAGAATAGATTTGTTAGAATTTTTTTTAAAAAGTACAGAAAGGTGCCACCTCTGATCTTAAGAAGTCACAGAGCTGTCCTCTTTTACCTTTTCCTCCTCACATTTTTCCTAAACAGGAGCTCTAGGTTTAAGGCCTTCTGCTTTGTGTTTGGATAATTGTTTCCTATATTGTAGGAACATATGAACAGCTGCTTCTATTTAACTGCTGCATTTGGTCTGTATCTAGTCTGGTACCCTGCTAAAGGCAACTCTGATGAGAATATATTTTAATTGAAGTGCCATCATGAAGTTAAATGAAAGTCACAGATGTACTTGTATATGTGCATATTTGTATGTAGATGTATATATGTAATTTTGGAAGAATTTCAAAGTGTTCAGATGATCTTATAGCATATTACTGTTTGGCTGAATGTGTTTAATGATGAATCTGTGACCTTCCTTGGTTTCTTTGGGGAATACTTTACAATGAAATCAAAATGGCCACCCTCTTTTATCTTAGTCATAACTGTGGGGGTGAAGGAAATAATACTGTAGCATGAGCCTGAAATCTTTGGATGTACAGTATACATCCTATACTGTAGTACACTACAGGTTCATTTTAAGGATCTCATAGTAAAGCTGAATCTACACTAAAATCCAGAATAATCAGATTTATGATAGTTTGTTACTGCTTCTCCCAAAGCCATTTGGGAACTGTAATTTAGTGAGAATGTTGAGATGTCTGTGTGAGATTCCTACTCTATATGGCCTTATTTCATAGTGCAGTTAGACCTTGCTTTGGGATGCTGATGAATGCCACCAATTGTTTACCATATTGCACAAGTGTCAAACTCGCAGCGTCACATCGTCATGTGAAGTATCGCAACATTTCCCCCTTCACAGATCTGGGATGGGCGTGGACTGCACATGATGTATCTGCCTGCGGGCCACCAGTTTGACACTCCTACTGTAGTGGTAACTTACTGTAGTGGTAATTTGCCACAGAGTGCATATTTGTCATTTTGTTGATGAATTGACTTAACCTTGATCAGGTAGGCTGAGATTCATTCATAGCTGTCTTAAGATATTTTGTTACCCAAAGCAGGGTCTACTTCTTTCTATATAGGAAAAATAGGAATAGTATAATAGAATTTAACTTTACCCAGGCAATGAACCAATATTCACCCCTATTACTGAGAATAGTAGGTTAATGTAGAATGCATAGTTCTATCATTCAAGATAATCACTGAGAAACTATTATTGTTGCACACTCAGCAATCCCTAACTTCTGCTTCCAAAGACAATTTGCTACTTTTGCTCTGTTTAGGGCTCATACTAGTGAGATAAAAATAAAATAGGTAGCATTTTATGAAGAAACTACCATTTTCAAGCATAATCTATATTCCCAACAATGCCTCTGTGTCTGACATGGATCCCAAAGCCATTTCATAGAAAAATAAAAATGCTAAGAGTCTGCAATTCAATGTTTGGAAATGAGCCTACCCATAAAGTTGAAAGGAAGAAGTAAGCAAAAGCTATTATACAGAAAATCCTAGGAAGTCAGAATTAGTGGTAGTAAATCAGTGTTTTGTGATTAACTGTGCCCACCATGGCCATCATGCTGAGAAAGTGCCCAAAGCATGCTGTTAAAATTACAAGGGAATTAGTTGTCAAAAAAGATTATAGGCTTTTGTATCAACAGTTTATAATTTAAAAACAGTATTAACTTCTCATCAATATTGTTGCTCCTGAATACCTAGCTCAACCATCCCATTTTTTAATCCCTCCAAATGTGCTGGGACTCCCAGAATTTCCAAATAGCACTTCTGTTGGCAGTCCATCTTGTTATTCTCCCCTCTCGAAATATTCCAGCTGTAATCCCTGTTCTTGAAGTTCTACAAGGTTGCCTCTGGGTGTGTGCAGAAGCTCACAACTACAATTGTTTTTCGTTAAAAGAATAGTCTTATGTTCCTTAGGCAGTTCATCATATTTGCTCTGTCTTGTAGGAGTTAGATCCCTCAAAACACATAGTATGAGTCCTAAATGTTTCCCCTTGCGGTTATTCAAATTTTGGAAGCCCTGTGGATCACAGGTTACAATTCCCCAGTCTTTCCACTTTTTTTCTTAATTTTTAATACCTCTAGCTCTGTCTCCTTTCTTTCATTCTCTCATGAAATGCTTCATATGCGTAGGGGAAAAAATCTTGTTCTATAAGTTTCATTTTCATATTAGTACCTTCCAGCTGTGACTGTTTATTAGTCCAAATGCCTGTAAAAAAATGTGTACAAAATACTTAAAATTGTGAATTGGAGGGCTGGGGAAGGAAGGGGAAGGGGTTAAGTCTTGAAGTGAATTCAAGCACCCTAAAACTGTCTCACTTGTTCTTCCTCTTTGTCAGTAAGATAAGAGGACCAGGAATATAGGTGCCTCCATTGTTGTTCCTCTTGCTGTAGAAGTCAATGGTTCTAACTGCATGTATTGCTGTCAACAGGAACAAAAAAAAACCGTCATTGTCTCTGAAAGCCTTGTAAGGTTTGTGTGTCATAATAAAGTCAATGTTATAAAAGTTAATGGGGAGAAAGTGACAAAGAGAGGCTGAAACGGTTCTTCTTTCCAACTCCTTATTTCATTGCAAGTCTCCTAGCAGCAATTCCAAAGCTTGATTGTCCTTGGTCAAGATGCACATTTGCTAAAAAGAGTTGTGTCCTTGTTTATCTCCCCAGCAAGTGACCTTATGGTGCTGCTGCTGTTGCTGAAGCAGCAACAAACGAAAGTTTTTACAACCTGCTTTTAACTTGGTTTATATGTTTCTCTCCATTCACAGAAGACCACTACTGCGGGTTTTTTCAGTTAATAACAACCATCAATTTAATTACTGACTGAAAACCAAATCCTCACATTCCAGGAACGGCATGGCTTCTAGTCCTCCAATGCTGCCATCTTGTAGCCTAGCAGCAGCCTTGCTATTATAACCCTACCTCAGGAAACAAGTTTGGGTGTTTAAGCAGAGGAAAGAAATGACAGTCACTTACTGCAGAACAGAGTTGTGTGTGTATTTGCACTCTGTGTCACCTGAACTTGATTGCTAATTTAATGTGAGATGGTTCTGTCACTGCTATTGAAGGATAAGTCAACTGCTGATCTAATCCTTTGTCTCAAGTAATCACATTTCTTGAGTAAGTCCCGGCTCCATTGATATAAGAAAGTTGAAACCATCTGGTGGTCTTGTGGGGAGAATCTTAGACACGCCATACCTGGTCTGCCCTTATTCTTCCTGTCATTTCTCGCTGTGATTTCTATATTATTCTGCTAGAGGAATGTCATAAGATTAAACGGCCGCTTTTAATTTTAAATTAAAATACTGAAGGAACATGAGGTGCCTCTCTCCAGTCTCTCCAACTTGCACTAAAATCAATGACCTATGGCAGAGGGTATAGTTTTGGTGGAACTGAATTTTTTTCTAAACTACTCTGATTTGGAGTCTAGTTAGTAATGCATGTGTGAAACCAGAGTTCTTCCCCTCAATATGTCTGTTTTTTTACAAGCAGGATCATTTTTTAAAAATAATCACACACACATTTTAGCAACCTAATTTGCCATAATTTAAGATCAGGTGTTCCTGTTGCTGAATTTACAAATTACCCTGTGTGTCGTGATTAAGTTACCCTTAATGGAGCATAGATGGGACCTGGGCTGCATCCAGTTCTCCCTTAACCACTTAACTACTCCCACTACTACTATGCAATTCAAGTAGCCTTTTCTTGATTTTGTGTTTGTTCTACACATACCGTAACCACCATCATTTCCCAAAAATATATCAGATAGAATACAATTTGGTCATTAGATATGTGAGTTTGGGAGCTCACACTTTGCATGTAGGATGTTGCTCATTTGCCTCTTCTCAGTGAACAATCTTCAATACATTTTTTACAGATTCTTTGAAAGAATAGTTTGCATCAAAGTGAGTTCCAATGCTTCAGTTGAAAACATTTCCTTTTCGCATTTATTTCCTACGTCTTGAAAACTGCATTACAGACATTGTAACAAAAAATATGAGGTGTGTGCCCATGTAGAATTCGTTTCTTCATTGGATCAGAATTTGGCTTCTTAACTGGGTCAGGGACTGTTATTTCCATCTATAACAACCCATCAAGATTCTATTCTATAATGCAGGCAGCCCAGTCTGTCTACTACACTAACTTACTTTTGATTCAGTGGGACACACTCCAAGTAAATTCAAGGTCAATGCATTGTCTTCTTAGTAGAATGGCAAACATAATTATCAAAACTTAAAGAACATCTACAAATAAGGATAATGATTTAGACACTTTACAGCCCAAGGGGCCTGAAATAGCACGAGCTACTTATGATATGTCTGAACTAACAAAGGCAACTATTGCAAAGGTTTTGACAGTGCCAAAAACTGTGTGGAATCCAAATCTGTCAGACACAACAATATGAGAAAGCAATTTATTTATTTATTCCCCCCTTCCTTTATTACTTTACAGATAATTCAAGAAAGGGAATATACATAATGCTCCTTTCTCCTCCTCCAATTTTTCCCACAGCAGCAACCTTGTAAAGTGAGTTGGACTGAGTGGGAATGATTGGCTCAAGATCACCCAGCTAGCTTTCAAATTTAAGGTGGGACTACAATTCACAGTCTCCTGTGAGTTAATGATGTATTAATTATCCTAATTATGCAGGTTTAACTGAAAGTCAATGCTACTGAATTCAGTTGCCTTAATTCTGTGTAAACATAGGAATGTGCCCTTAAGGTTTTATATTGTGGAAGCGTAACAAACACAACTCTGGTTTTGAGGATTAATTTGTGATTTTTTTAAAAAAAAAATGGTAATTTGAGGCACCATTGTTGAAATATGGCGATCCTCAATATTTGAATAACATTAAAAGCATATAATGTTTATAAACTGCCCTGTTACAAAATATGTAAAAAAATCAGAGACAACTAGCCTTTCAGAATCAGAAAAGAATATCCATATATAATGAAAGGAAAAGAAGGAGTTAGTTTTGATCTGTGCTTGAAAATGAGTTATAGATGAGATGGCATGGTTGAGGAAGTTTGTTATAGAAGAAACAAGAAAGTTAAAATATCCTCATTTGTTGGCATCCAGGATTCACCTTATGAGAAATGGAACAATATAATTTACAGACTAGATTTTTTTTATACAGTACATGGGAACACAAGACACACTAATTTTGAATTGCCAAAAGTGATCCTTTCTATTCTCTAAAGATCTACCTCTTGCTCTCTGATCTTATCTCCATTTTTTAAGTCTTAGACATACTCCCATTCATCCTCTTTCTAAATACGTTGATGTGAGATGCAGGCTTATCTCTGAAAAGTTCTCACTTTTTGGAAAAATGCTTGAGTATCCATGGCGGAGCTGACCCAAATAGCACAGTACACAGTGAACCTGTTCTTGGGTTCCTTGCAATGTAGATGTGAATGAATAAGGCTGTGATTGCTCTTATATAAATTTTAAGAGAAACTTTGCAAGTGATATGGTCAAACTATTCTTGGATATTTTTAGAATGCATACATGAATATTTTGTGGGAAATCATTGGTGTTCTGCATATAGAAACCTCCAAATCAGACAACGGCTTTTTGGTAACAAATGTCTAATTTGTCACACACACACACACACAACCATTGTTTCTCATGTACACCCCCACACACACGTACATGCACACATACACATATGTGAATTTACCATTTTAACATAATCAGTAAGAACTGTGTCAAACCACAGACCAAGAAATGTCAATGTTTCATCTTAGACTTCCTGTCAGTCTGCCATGAAAAATAGCTAATCCTAAAGTAATATTCAAAGTCCCAGCATATCTGCAGCCTTGGTGAACGCAACATGAATATATGTGGCATATCCCAGAACTGCAAGTCATATCTGATGTTGTGAGAATTAAGATGGTACTCCGCATTTCCAAGAGTTGCCAGGAAGTTAACCCTTTCATATAATTTGGGCCTCTCCCATATTACCCAGCCAAGGGCTGTAACCCATTAGCTATGAAATATCCAATCATGGATGGAAAAACAAAACTGGGGGAAGCAGATCTAATATTTAGGACATTCTCATGTTTGGGACCATTCAACAGGCATGTGTTGAGCTCAGCAGAAATGCTATCTTGATTCAGCACATTCAAAATGGAACTGCAGGATTCTGATCATGATTTCATGGCCTACAATCTGAATCCCATCAGCTCAGTGGTAACTTCTCAGTTAACTTATTCATGTCTGGAAAAAAGCCAAAATATTTAAAAATAGGTGATGTATATTCACAAATTGCTTCCAAGTGTGTTGGTTTCTTTCATACATGCTAAATGCTTTGCAACTTACAAAGATCAATAAAGACCACCAGTTCTATAGAAGGTCCCACCAAGACAAAGCTATGTTTTGCTGTGTCGACCTCCTGAAATGTGTATTTGGCCAATGAACTCTGTTAACTTCAATTGACAATAAGCATTGTTTTTTTCAGTTGTGTTTCTTTAAATGCATCACTGAATGAAACTCTGAGCTAATAAAGGAATAAATGATGCATAGGAAACCTCAAGAAAATGTTGACTGTCCCTCCTCACCCCCACTCCAAGTCAGGTCTGTTATTCAATTCTTTCCTTGTTTGCCTTTTAACTTCAGCATTCATAGCAGAGGTCTGAGTAATGTTCCTTGAGTAAATCTTGTTGGTTAGATTGTAATGCATCTTTTCTGGCTTCATGAAATGCAAGTGGCCAAAATGGCTTTTGGTGCTAAACAATAATAAAAAAAAAATAAGATGAATTAGTATGTTTGATTCTTGTTCTGATATGATGTGGATAACTGTGTTGCTTGATCTTTTTACAGATAAAACTCCATCTTAGTGCATCTACATTTACTGGGTATAACAATGATAGTTGTATGCAGCAAAGCCCTCATTTGGCTTTCAGTTCTTGGTCCCACCAAGACCATCTGGGCCCTTTTTGTTTAATAGAGCAATAGACAGGATCCCAGGAATGTAAAAAAAAAAAAAAAAAAAAAAACGGACATTTGAATTTGGGGGAGACATGCAGTATTTCAAGATTTTTTTTCCTGGATAGGGAAAAAGAAGAAAGAAAAAACAACAACGGAAGAGAATGCTGAGTATTACTGGGGCTTGATGGGGTGGGTGGGAGGAAAAGTGAACGAAACTGGCTGCATCTTGCTTTTTTTGTTTTTCTTTTTGAATTCACAGGACATTCTGTAATTCCATTGATTTACAATATTGTCTGGTAATTAAGCAATTTGTTTATGGAAAAAAATGAAAAAGTAAACTGTCAGTTGTTGAATGTAAACTGATTAAACAATTAAATAAAAGGAAACCATGTTGTGTGTTTTAACCCCGGTGTTTGATTATTTCTTTATAGTTCCATCCCCTATCCCACGGGCATGCTAGCAGCTCACAATGATCTTTTATTCCCTCTAATAATCCTAACATTTAAACCATTATCATTCCCGTTCGGGTCTGAGAATGAAAAAGGTGTTGCACTTGAGATAGGCATGCTTTTTTTTATTGCAAATCACCAGCCCGGAATCTTGTGTGCCCATGATAACGAGGCCATTTTGTGTACGACAACCTCAATCAGGCTCACAAATGGTTCTCCCTGTGTCTTGCTTAAGACCTTTTCACATTGCTGAGGACCAAGGCTGCCTGCTCAATAATAAAATATGAAAGTGTGAAATTAGTTTCCCCTATTGCTGATCCTTTCTCTCCATAGCAACCATGCTGACCAGGGATATCTACTGGATACAATCCAAAAAGTCAAGATGGAAGTCATAATGTGACAATCACATTTCATCTTGGGCATACCCATGGTCGCCATCTTGACATTTCTTGCCATAGTCTGCAGGCTTGTCCTAGCGTCAGTTCACTGCTGGAATTTGTATCTGCAGGGTCTATGAAATAAAACTGGTTGATCCCTCTAGCTTTTTCCTCTTCAGTGCTCTGGATGTCCCAGCCAACAACAAATATCAGCAATCGCTGAATTGATTTGGGAATAAGAAAAAATTTGACAACCTTGAGTTTCCTGGCCCTTCTTTAACTAAAAGTAGGAATGTCAATCATAAATGGAGCTGAACTACAAAGTAGCATAACAGGCTCAGAAATGTGTTAGGTATGTCAGTGTTTATGCTCCTGAGTTCATAGGGTTAGGGATCCAGTTAATATTGTCCTTCCTTCCTTCCTTCCTTCCTTCCGTCCGTCCTTCCTTCCTT
>JAEANM010010380.1:0-15825 GCA_017656035.1 Myanophis thanlyinensis
AGGTGCTGTCTCAGGAATTCTGGGAGTTGAAGTCCATGAGTCATGAAAGAGCCAAGGTTCCCTACCCCTGCTTTAGGGGAATTGGAGGTATAATCCCAGGACTGATTAAATTTGGTTAATGATTGGTCATATGGTTGCCTTTTAATAATTGGGAAATTGGATTTATGGTGGAATACTTAATCATCTTTAAAGATTAAAATATTAATGAGTAAACAAGGGATAACAAATATGAAGAAATGTAATTGAAGCGTATAAGTATAATGCGCAGGTTAAGGTTTGAAGTTGGAAGATTAGGATTATGTATATTTAATTGTATTATTATTCACATTGTGTTAAAATAGATTGACCCTGTCAATACACTGTCCACTAAATATGTTTGAGGTTAAAAGAAAATTACTAATAAAACATACATTACAAAATAAAATAAAATGAATAATGAGGCTTTTTAACATTTACAAAAATTCACTCAGAAAACCTTGTACTGACCAAAAACGGACGTTCTGTCTAAAGTGCTTACATGAAGAAAACTGTGAGTAAATCATCAAATATTGGTAAAAATGAGTCCTCTGTTGCCTGAGGTGGTGGAAATCAATGGCACTAAAATTTTGGTGAACACATTCAAAGGAAAAGCAGTGTTTCTATGCAAACCATAATGAATAGTTTTGTGGAAATACACCTCTCAAGTCTGAGAAAGCCCAGAAAAATCTCTGTAGATTGTTTAGAACAGTATAGTAGCCCAAAGGTGTTTTTTTTTTTTTTCCAAAACACAACTGGACTTACTTGTTTTTCTTTGAAGGCGTTTCATTTCTCATCCAAGGTTATCTGCATTCTTTTAGAGAGTCATTTAGACCTCTTGAAAGTTTATATGTGTCCTCAGGGTCACCCGAGTAGTACAAATACGTTGGAGCCTTCTTGGAACTGTGAAAGGATTGTATTGTAGACTGGAGATAGATGATGTCGTATCTCTCCCTCTCTGTTGCGAGAGGGCCTCTTTGATCTCTCTTTCAAGCCAGTAGTCCTCTCTGCCCAAAATGTGGACTTGCTGTTTCCAAAGGAGTGGCCTTTGTCTTTTAAATCCAGATAGACTATTGAATCTTGTCCTGATGGGGTTGTTCTCCTATCTTGTATAATGCATTTATGAAGTGCTAGTTTTGCTTCCCCAATGTTCAGATCTGTGTGTGTCTCACAGCATTGTACATGTTGCTCAGTTTATGTCTGGGTGCTTTATCCTTGGGGTGGGCAAACTTCTGCCTTAGTGTATTGTTATGCACACATATGTTGGGTTGGCTGAATATCCTCCTGAACTTTTCAGTTATTTTTGTAACATATGAAATGACAGCATTGCTTCATTTATTGTTTTTTCTTCTTTGTCTATTTTGGAGAAGCTCCTGCTGGATTTTTTGGGGATTTGAGGTAAGCCCACTTCGGGTAGCCACACATTCTGAAGGCTTCCTTGAAGTGTTTTAGTTCTTTTTCTTTCCTATCTTTGCTGGTAAGGCAGGCCTTCAGCTTGGTGGTGTAGAATTCTGATGACTCCCATTTTGTGCTCCAGTGGGAGGTGAGAATCAAAATGTAAATATTGATCTGTGTGTGGGGGTTTTCTGTAAACTTCAGCATTAAGGCTTCTATCTTCCTTAATATGTACTGCAAGTCCAAGAAAGCTACACTATTTTCCTTAACAACTTCCCACATGAATTTGATATATCTATTCAGAGAGTTGTTTGATGAATGCTTCCAATTCTTGTCTTTTGATCTTGATCCAAGTATTGCTCCCATACCTATACCAGTGAGTGGGTAGAATTCCTACGAAGGAGTTCAGGATTTTGGTTTTTACCTCTTCCGTGTAAAGATTGGCTACAATGGGGTACACAGGTGAACTCATAGTGCAGCTGTGTTTTGTCGGTAGAGACCTTCATTGTATTTAAAATAGGTAGTGGTCAGGCAGAGGTCCAGCATGGCACATATGTGGTCTAGGCTGTGGTTGGTCCTGTAACCTAAGGTGCTGTCTTGTAGCAGTCTTTTCTTCATTACCATGACAGCTTCAGTTGTTGGAATGCATGTGAAGAGGGGAAGTTACATCATAAGAAACTATGGTCTCATCTGGTGGTTCCAGTTTTAGTTTCCAAACCTTGCTGATAAAATCCTTGAATTGTTGATGTGATGAGTGGTGTTGCCAACTAGAGGAGCTAATAAGGTGGTCAGATGTTTTGCAATGTTGTAGGTGACAAAGATGCTGCTGCTGACAATTGATCTGATTGATCTGATTGGAGTTCCCTCTTTGTAGATTTTGGAGAGTCCATACACTGTGTGCACAATTATTATGCAAGTGAGTATTTTGACCATATTTTAATGCACATTTTCCACCTCCAAGCTGTATAAACTTGAATGCTTAGTGAATATAAGCATATCAGGTAATGTGTATTTGTATAAGGAGGGAAGGTCTAGCTAAGGAGATCAACGCCCTATACCAAGGTGTGCATAATTATAAGGCAGCTTATTTTCCTCAGGCAAAATGGGCCAAAAAAAGACTTAACTGAAAAGTCAAAAAGCTTTTCAGATGGATGCAGCACTTTTGAAATTGCTAAAATATTGGGGCGTGATCACAGAACCATCAAACGTTTTGTTGCAAATTGTGATCGCAAAAAAACGTGCTGAGAAAAAGAGATGCTCATTAACTGCCAAAGATTTGAGAAGAATCAAACATGAAGTTACCATGAACCCATTATCCTCCAGTGCTGTCATATTCCAGAACATATTCCAGAAAGACCAATCTGTATCCAATATGATGTTATGGGAAAACCTCTTCAGCAGATGTTGTGTGCCTCAGGAGGCCTAGGGTGGTTAACTTTGGAAAAGTCCAAACAATTCCATTCAGTTGATGAAAACCTCCTTCCAATTCTCGGGGGAACACTTCACACCAGTTTCCTTCCCCACCCCAAATGCCAACTCCCCTCCCCATTTCTATGGCAGCCAAGGGCAAGCAAACTGCAAACCACACTTTGGAGATCCAGCTGACAGTGTCCATATCTATTTTCCTTTTGTTTCACTAGAGGATTGGGAGTGGGTGAAGGTTAATGCATCGATGTCAAAATAACTTTTAATCTAAAATGTCTGATATTAGCATTTAAATTGGGGACCACTGATGAACTATAATTGCATTCAAAGACTTCTGCCACATTTAAATCATTGGATTCTGCCTGATTGAGCACCAAGTTACTTTTTCATGTTAGAATTTTTTGCTATTATATTATTATATTCTTAATAACTTAATGATTGATAATTCTTATCAACTTGGCTGTTTATGTTGATTTCTGATTTGAAATTAATATTCTTACAATGCTAAATTGATATTTTTAAAAATTATCTGTTCTAATTAAATATGACCTGCAAAAATGATATCACTGTTTCTTTTTCTTTTACCATGTTCTAAATTCTAATGTAATTTTTCCGCTTTGTAAATCCTTAATATATCTTTACTATTTTTTGTACAAGTATTCCTTGGGTTATGATGACAATTGAGATAAGAATTTTCACTGCCAAGCAATGCCATCATAAAAACATGTTCAGTAAATCTTGTTCAGTCATAGCTATTGATATGTTGTGAACGGAATGTTCTATCTTGGTTTTATTGTACCAATGGCGCTTGCCCCTACTTTAATCTGTACCAGGGCTCCATAATGGAAGAATGAGAATGAATGTAATGATAATGATTGTAAGTATGGAAATTTGTCATCTTTTCAGTTTTGCTTGTTGAGAAAGTACATGCATAAAATACCTACTTAATACCAGTAAATTAAATTGAAAAAATGGACACTGACTTATTAAATCATCCTGTCACTCAATTTGTTGTTCATTACTTCTTTGGAACATTATCAGCAATTTCTTACCTGCATATGTAGCGGAAGACTGTTGTAAGGACTGAAGCTGTCCACGATTACAGCCATATTTCTTAGCAACATCCTTTAAAGGAACTTCATTTATTAAATCCAGAAGAGCCAAGCTTGTAAAAAATCTGTATTAATAAAATTAAGATACAATGACGTGATATTTCTTTCTGTGAAAGAAAAGCAAGCAAACAGATATTTGATAAAGAGGAAGAAAAATTGATAAAATGGGAAGAAAAAAGGCAGACAACTACATCCTAGATGACTTTTCTATGTGGTGAGAAAAAGAAATTATAAAGGTGCTGCAAAAATAACTCATAAGTATTGATTGTTTCTTGCTAAACAAGCAGAAATTGCTTAAAATAATAGACAAATTTTGTGGCACTGTTAGACAACATACATCAATAAATAAAAATATTACCTTTTGTGTATAGACATTTGCCTATATTGCTTCTCTGTTTTAGCAACGATGTTGCCTTTGACGGAACAGGCCAAAAAACTCTCTTCAACCCCCACAAGTTGCGCTACTCTTTTCAATGAGGCAGGCAGCTTCTCCCACAAGCAAAAGAATTGGTACCAGTCTATTTTGGTCCAATCTTCATAAACAGGTGTGACCTACAAAAAGTTCACCCAAACTGAGTTAGTTTTCAAATTACAAGATCTTAATTTCTTTGAAGAAATGTTGAACATTTTTCAGAATAAAAAGAAATGGGTCTTATGTTGACTGAAATTGTGTTTTACTAATATGAGTCCTAATTTAGCTCTAGGATGGTAATACATAATATTACCCTTTAATTTTTAATTCATCCATCTGCTACCATATTGGGGCTTGTGTTGGAGGCAGAAGAAAGTTTTTTGTACTCCAGTTACAGTGAATGAACACTGTTTTTACCGGGAAGTGTATCTGCAGCCATGTACTTGATTGAGGCGCTGATCAAGAAATAATCTAGACATTGTGCAAGTATATATATTCTCCCAATAAATCCTCAACACCTATATGTTGCCAGGTGAGATGGCTTCCACATCTGATTTCCGTGTCCTTCTGTACCTTCATCTCAGTGCTTTAAGGTTCAGAATTACCTTATACGCCCCTGTTCTTCTTTGGAATGGTGAGTAAAATAGAGAATTAACTTTATTTCTCTATGTTGCATCTTGACTATCAGACAAAATACATTTGATATACATTAAATCTAATCCAGTACTGTCATAAACACACACACGTACACACACACACCTACCAAATAAAGACTGTGTAGATCATTCTCTAGAACAAAACTCTTCATTGCTCTCTGGAGATCAGCAAAAATTTCTAGTGCTGCTGTTGGGGAAAAGGAGGAAAACAGTGTAGCAGAGCCAAGATGTGTTGGACGATATATTTCTGCCAAGAGAAAAATGAAGCACTTATTATCATATGCAATACAACCACAGCCTAGTTTTAGAGTCAGAGTATTGATTTTGCTGCAATCAATTAATGCTGCTCATCATTTGAAAGTTGGGTTTAATTGATGTATGTATGTATGTATATATGTACCTGTACAGATCGGGAATCTAAAATAATAGGGTCCATGATTAATTACTTTCTGATCTAATAACGACAAAGTGTATGCTTTACTATGAATTAATAGAATAAATCTAGCCACTTTATATAGAACTACAGTCATTACAGTCAAGTCCAAACAACAGCTTTGTGCTAAATCAGAAAATTGGTTTATCTAGGAACATTCTGCCAATAGCTCCAGTTAGAATAAGAAAGCTCTTTCCTCTGTTGCTTTTGGAAGACAGCAACCTGTTTCACAGTAAAAGAGAAACTGTATGATTATTAAAAGGGTAACATTACAGACAGTCCTTGCTTACTGATCATTTGTTCAGTGAGCCTTCAAAGTTGCGAAGGCACTGAATGTGTAGGGGAAGTAGTGACAGAACTGGGGGCAGAGGTAAGAGAGACATCATCTTAGGATCTCTAGGAGACATAAACAGTCTGAGTCCAACCTCCCTTGAATTCTGTTGACCTTTATTCTGTTGACCCATGCAGGTGCTAACCATTAGTTGAGAATATTAATATTCAACTAATGGTTAGCACTTGAAATTGGCTATGTAGGGATTCTTAACTCTGCCCTCATGTTCTGCCACTCCTTCTCCAACAGAATGAGTGGTACTTACACAAGTTCTAGTTCTCATAGTATCCTTATAGTCACATGAACGAAATTTGGACTCTTACTAACCCAGCTAACACTTATGATGGTTGCAATGTCTGCAGTGTACACCAGATCATGCACTGTGACTCCTACCCTGGGCCTCCCTGTGCTCACAAAGGCTTGCACACTCCTTTCCTCCACCTCTCTCCAGTCATCCATTGCACCCTGTCTTCCAATTTGGGTGCAGCCTCACGGACTCCCCTACCCCCTTGGGCCACCTCTATGTTCTTTTTCTGAGACTCCTGATGCTGCTTCCCAATTAACCACTTGCACATTTTGGGATTACAGTGGCAACCAGGACTGCGGTCACTGACAACATGGTTTACAATTGCATTGCTTAGCTATAGCAATTCCAGTCCAAATTGCCATCATAGTTCAAGGACTATCTGTACAGGCAAATATTTTTTGTTTTTTCTTTATGTGGTATCAATGCAAACATAGAAATATGAGAGTAAAAACCGACTGTTTAACAAATTGAGGAGCCACATTATCCAGCAGTTTTATGAGACACACGGCAGCCATGAATACATGACTTCATGCTTCCTATAGAAAACAATTACTATAAACTAGGGCAGATCAATATGAAAGCCAGTTAGACAGATTGAGAGCTAGTTTGGTCTAATAGTTATGGCACCATGCTGGAAAGCAGGAGACTGTCAGTTCTGGTCCACCTTAGCCATAAAAGCTGGCTGGGTGACTTTGGGTTCAGAGTCCCTCTGTCAGCCCAACCCACCTTACAGAGTTGTTGTTGTTGTTCTGTATTATATAAAATAATACTAAATAAATAATAAAATAAGAAAAAAGCTTTAAAAAGGGGAGAAATAGGAGCGTGGTGCAGTGAGACTGCTTTGCCTTGTTTGAAACCTGACATGGAAGGCAAAGATGCTCTTTCCCCCTCCCTCTTCATCACCCTTTTGACACTTAACTCTTCACTGTCTGTTCTCCAGTCCACTGGACCATGCTCCTGTTTCTCCCAATTCCTTTTAAAACTTTTTTCACAAGGAAATATAGAAACTGCAAAGCACAACCTCATTATCCTGTTTTGAATTAAAGAGGCCATGGAGAAAGGCAGAAGGTAGGAGAAATCCTGCTTTGCAGAGGTCAGGTTGCAAACGGTTGCTCCACGTGGCCAGTATGCCTGCACTACTGAGCTCTGCAAATCTCCAGAAGGTAAGCAAAGATTATGAGGAGTGGAAGAGGGGGACAAAGCAACCCCAGTACCTTTGGGAACCCGGCACGGCAAGGATGGGGGGTGGAAAGGGATAGGTGAGCGTGCTTCAGCATCTCTGCAAAGTTATGAAGCCTCCTGGTCATTCCAAAGTGTGAATGAGTGGATAATTTTTGTAAAATTCTTATCATGGTGGTACACAAATTTTGAGACATCTGTTGTAATTTTGAATGGTCAATAAAAGGTCTGTCGTACCTCAAGGATTATCTGTACAAATGTTTCCTGATCTACATTTCCTTAATTGTAATTAAAACAATTCAATTCATATATGAATTAGCTTTATTACCTTTGCCAACATCCGATACTGAAATCATGATGAATTCCTTCTCAAGCAGCCACTTCACACAAGTCTCAATAGATCCATCACAAATTTTCTCCTGCTCTTTCCTACAGTCCTGGAAGTCTCTCAGACTAGCTGCAAGGAGTGTACAGGATGCATAACTCTGGATGTCTTCTGAAGAACTGGCTACTCCACTTACTATGATCTATCAGAATAAAAGGGTAATAATCATACTTGAAAAAAATATAAGTTACTTTTGAAAGATACCTCTTTTAGGTTGGTGCACATATCAAGAATAGCTTTGTATATTGCATACATACATTTCAAACACTGACATGCCTTCAAACATGTTTAGATCTCTGTAATCGTAAATCAATATTCCCTTAGGATAAACAAACACACAGAAATGTATTGACATTTTTTTGTACCTCTCTAATCTTGAAATTGTTGGCTATGTCTTAACCATGAAATGCCAATGGTATACATTTTTATAACAATAAGCAATAAATGTAGCATGGATAAAACAGCCAAAGTGATAAAATTAGAAAGTAACATCCAGGCCCTTTTAAACGTATCTGTTTCAATAATTTCCTAAATCCTAACACGGTTGGATCTCATTAGATTTCAAGGGACATTTAAGTTCTGGCACCACCAAGAAAAATGATGCTTGTAGGCCTCTATCCCATAATCTCTGGAGAGTACTAATATCGCCATCCCTTTTTTTTTAACCATTTCGTTTTTCAGAATTCTCACCATCCCTTTTTTACATGAGTAATTACTTTGTCGCAGAGATTGTATTGGTAGAAAACGTCAGATTGAATTTATGTTTAAGGCAATTTGAAGAGAATTCCCATAAACGCATTTAGCAGCTTCAAAAAAACAGTGCAAAATCTTAATAACAAATAATATTTATATTATGAATGTTTCACTCATTCATTGCATTACATACCTCAAGAATTGCCCGTAACATACTGGAGGTGATTCCTTCTCCCTTGAGGCTAAGCAAACAGCTAGACAGTGGCTTCATATCACCATGGAGAAGAGCAATTCCTTTAGATTTTTCAGAGGGCTTACATACCAAAATACTCTCACCTGTTACATACAAAGTCATAAATTAGAAAAAATATATTGGTTTAACAGTATTCCCATGCTTAAATAATATTTGACTACCTAGGCTGCAATCATATTTATCCAGGGCCTGGCCACTGTTAATAAGGAGCAGACCTACGTATATTTGATAGTTTGTTCCCCAACTATAGCATAATTTTTTTACATAAAAAGTACTCTTCTGAGCATGCTGTTCAGTATTTTAATAAACAGATACATGAAAAACTACAATAAGCTTACTTGGATTTTGGATCGATTTTAGTGAGGGTTATGACTCAAAATTAGGGTTGAAACCTAATCATTATAAAATCAGTAAAGCATTTATTATCTTGAATATTTTTCTAGTCAAAGCATTGACATTGATCTGGCTGTTTCTTAATACCAAGAATACATGACATTGTCCTATCAGGCTCAAGGAGGACTTAGAGGACTATCAATGGCAACTAATCCTCTCAAAGACATTGCTCATGGAAAATAACTTTGATTTTGTTTTGTTTTTAGGACAGGAATGAGCAAATACTAAACTGCATCTCTCATTTACTAATTCTACAATTGTTGATAGTAAGAAATAATGGAAACTGCAGTTCAGCAACAGCCAGAAGACCACATATTGCTCATGCAGATGTATTATTATTCACTGCCTAATCTTCTTTTTAAAATTATACCTCTCCTTTCCTCAGGGACTGTGGTGAAAACAGCAGCTTAAGAACATTCATTTTGATGGGAGTGGTGGAGGATCTTTTCAGCAGGATGGCACATTTCATCTGGATGCCTTTCGTTACAGATGGTTTATAGAGCACTTTCAGATCATGGAAGTCAATTTAGTTCAATGTTTTGGAAGGCATTATTCTAGCTTTTGAAGGTACAAATCAGTTTGTCATCAGCCCACCACCATTTTATAAACAGGGAGGCTAAGACTAATCAGATGTTGCAACATTATTTAAGGTATTACTGTACATATAGCCAGGCATCAGTTGAAATGACCCTGCTCCAGGCGTTACACAGGAGGCACCCAAGAGTTTCAACAGCAACCTCACAACAAGTTCTTATCGCTGAAGCCATAGATTTTTCAACAGGAGCAATGCACTGCTCAAATACTGTTGAAAGGTAGCTAGACCAAGCTAAAAAGTCTTATAAAAAATGTGCAGATGCCCCTTGGCAAGAGGGGCTGACAAATGCAGAGGGAGATAATGTGTGGCTGCCTACCAAATGTTTAGCCTTTTCTGAGCCCTATTAAGGCTCTATTACAGGTCAATATTGTGACCTTTGTAATTGTTGTAATTGCCACAGTCCATGAAAGTGCACCCAGTTTTCAACATTCTTTGTTGGTGAAGGAAGCACCACTAAATACTTTGAAATCATAACAGCATCTACCCCTCCACCCCCTACTCCCAGTGATTGTTGAAGGTAAAAAAAGAATTCAAAGTAGAAGAAATATTGGAGTCAAGGAGGCAGGAGAAAGGAATACTGGAAGGGCTACCCAGTTCATGAGGAAATGCAAGGTATGTGCATATTCCAAAATTAATACAACTGTTTTACCAGGCTTCCCAGACAAAACAAGATCTTCCATGCTCCCAGTACTGGATTCACTTCCAGAATCTAAAGAGGAACCAGTTAGTAAATGGGTTAGCCATTCAGAGGGAGACCCTCTATGGAGAGACATCATGACTGGCAAGGCTCTGCCTTTAACTTCGAGGTCTTTACTCTAAGCAGGAAAGGGGGAAGGACCCTTCTAATTGTCTAGATATGTTGCAGGAAGAATTACCTGACTGGGAGGATTCATACAATTAGAATATCTCTGACTGGGATAGCTCTTCTGTCACATCATCGCTACCTACCCCTATTGCCAATTCCCATTGCAAGGTAAATAGCTGAGCACTTTTTGGATCATGTTTTTGGATCAAGGAGGGGCTGGGCTGTTTAGAGAAGGACTGATGTGTGGGGTCCTCAAGGGGGAGTAAAGAGACATCCAACATGAAGTTGATTTGGGGGAGGAAACATCTAAGACCAAATCTTAAAACTATATTTGCCATTTCCCAAGGAAAAGCAATCAGTCTATAATATTTTTGTAAATGGGTACTCAAGAATAAATTAATTGCTTTGGCCCATTCATGAATTTGTTCTAGTTGCTTGTGCTTGACAAGGATTGGAAAATGGAGTACCTGGACATTCATGTAAGCTCTGAGATAGCTTACGCTGACAGAAAATAACCCAATGAGCCCTATTAGTAAGTGGGACTTAAACTTGGGTCTTTTAGATCCTGAAAGCTAGTGAGTTAAGCTTTATGATTTGCTTCTTTCAGTGTTAATAGAAAAGTGTTTTCTACTATAAAGATGATTTACTTTTTTTGTCTCTGAAACATTATAGAACTGTAAAAATTGTAGAAAAATTCTATCTTTCTATAACTATCTGGGTCACTGATATATCTTACAGATGCAAAGCTGGCTGGGGAATTCTGGGAATTGAAGTCCAAACATCCTAAAGTCACCAAGGCTGAGAAACACTGTTCTAGAAGAAATGTTTTGGACTTTAAAGTATCATAAGACTCACAGTTGTTCTATTTACAGACATAAACAGATAAAGGGCTCTAAATGCATTTACCTATCGTATCTACTCCTTTCCTTCCAGCTCTTCCAGCCATTTGTTTGTATGTCAAGATATCCAACAATCTGCTACCAAACACAGGAGTTCGGATAATTACCCGACGTGCAGGCAGATTTACCCCCGAAGAAAGGGTCGAAGTTGCTATTAAAACTCGTAAGACACCTTGACGGAAAGCTACTTCAATTATATCTCGTTCATCAAATGTCAAACCTGAAAAATAGTTTTAAGATAAATATGTTTTATATTTAATATATACCACTTTTCTTTTTCATTAAAAATATCAATTAGTTTACAATAAAATGGAAAAAAATAATTAAACTTATCAATTAAATGTTAAAAGAATTAACAATAGTGGTAGAGAAAACAAACAAAAATAACCCACTCTGACTGGAAGCCTCCCTGCTCTTGATCATGAGATTATTCCAAAAAAAGGACCTTCCTTCTGTACAACTGCTACCTCAGCAATGGCAAATCTTGGCATCCACAACAGAATAGTTTTGCTCACTGTTACAGTCAAAACACATGATATTTAAAAAGCATAAAACCCAGACTAAAAGCTGCTTATATAATAACAATTCAGATGAAAATCAAAACATGCAAACCTTTACTGAAATTAAGCACACTGAATTTTCTAATCGGGAAATGTTTGAGGCAAATATAAGTGCAGAAGTTTGTTCCACTGTTGGAGATGCCCAACATTTGGTCTTAAAAGTCATATAAAAAGAGATTTTGAATCCCCTATCTCCTCCCTGCCTTTAATTTTAAACTTACTTTAAAAATGTTCTATTCTTAACATCTCTCAGTTCATTCTGAGGTTTTGCTTTTCTGATACCTTCTATACTTTCAGAATTATTTCTATGTACTTTCTTTAGTGACATACCTCTCTTGCCTTTTTAAACTGTTGTTCTTTTCAGTTTGTAGATATTCACTTAATGATTTTTCTAACCATGTTAGTTTTTGCTATCCTCCATTTTTTTCCTTTTTTTTGTAGCCATCTATTTTTTTGTTCCTTTTACAAACAACTTTGGATACATGGAATCCTACTTAATAAAGCTCTGACTTAAAGGGTATAGTCTCAAGGTATATACCAGTACATGTACAATTTCTGTTAATATTCTGTTAATCACGTAATATTATTACTTGCACCTTCCTGCTTAAATTTCTTACAATTTTCTGAACTGCTTATTGTGTTCATGCCAAAACACATGATTCTAATGAGTTGTTGCTTCCCTGCCTAGGGAGTAGTAGTTAACCTTGTGAAGACCAGGTGGCATTAAAACAAAAGTCACTAGTGCTGATGCTTTTATTAGTTCTTCTGGTTAATTTAATATAGATCTTCTTAACAGTACTATCAAGTTCATTTCCTTGGATTTCTCTTCAATATTAATTATTTTTTAACATGCAAGGCAATTCTTCCTTAATTTCCATTACTTCTGTGGTATTTGAATAAGTCTATCCTTCAGTTATTCTATTCTACAGTAATCATAAGTCTTCCCATTATGTTCAATTCATCTCTTATTTTATCTCCAATTTGTATTACTATTAATACTATTATAGATCACAATAACCACAATTTATGTCAACATTTTTCCTATATTAATTTAGTGGCTTCATAATTTCAGCATACAGAATAGAATAGAATAGAATAGAATAGAATAGAATAGAATAGAATAGAATAGAATAGAATAGATTTTTTTTAAAGTATGATTAGACACACAAGGAATTTGTCTTCAGTACATAAACTCATTCTATATTCTCATTTCCTTCTACCTGAACAGGAGTTTATCTGAAATTTTTTACATCTAGTTTTGTTTCCAATCACAATCAGTTTAATGCCTACAAATCAGATTTAATGTGTTTTAGACATATTCTTCTCTATCTTTACTTGGTCACAACCATGCTAGAAATTTTACTCGATCTATGCAGATATTGAGAAGTATGACAACAAAAAGTGTACCTGCATGGTGAAAAGCAACTCCCCATTTGATGGTCCGGTGAAGCACACTGTCCAAGCCAGAAGGAGACCGCTTTAACTGAATCAACAACTTTTCTATCGCTTCCTGGCACAGTGTAACTGGTGAAAGGGTTGACATCTTTTGAAGATCTTCAAAAAGGAAAACAGCTTTAAAACCTTATACCCTCTCTCCAAATCACT
Organism: Myanophis thanlyinensis; assembly: GCA_017656035.1. NCBI lineage: Eukaryota > Metazoa > Chordata > Lepidosauria > Squamata > Homalopsidae > Myanophis > Myanophis thanlyinensis. The sequence goes on from JAEANM010010380.1 coordinate 13,454, forward strand.
TCTCTTCTTCAATCCCTCTGACTTACTCTTTTGCTGAATACTGCAGAATTCCCTGGCAATGATGTCTGCTAATTTCTCACACCAATTTTTTGTTGGGCAAAATACAAGAACTGAATGGCCATCCTGAATTGTCTCATAACACAAAGTTACCACATGGTCCTCATCTCCCTAATTGTAGAAAGTGACAAGTATATATTAGGGCTATGGAAATAAAATGGAAGGTTTAAATATAAAATTCTTCAAGAGGCAAAAGAAAGAGGATTAGGATTTCCTGAGTTGTATTTGTAAATTGTATTTTTCAGCCTGATATTTGATTTGGGGATGCTGTTGAGAAGTAAAAGAATAATTATAATAAGAACCTGGATGGCTTCGCTTTTTAATGTACAAGAAAGTTAAAGTAAATGTAGACTTTAAAAATCATGCTAGGAATGCCATACTAAGAATATGGAATAGATATAAACCCAGGCTATGTCCAGAAAGGTCTTTATTGATTTCAGCACAAGAAGCATTTTAGAGAAAAGAAACAGTGAGCAAAGACAAATGGTTAACATATCAAGATTTGCCAGTACTTAAGATGAAGTCAAAGAAAGTTCACTACAGCATGAGTCAGTTGTCAATCGTATATATAAATATAAAAGAAAAAGATTTAATATAAATAAAAATAATTGGAATTTAATACCATAAAACAACATTTGAAATTGATTTGTTTGCAAACGATGAATATATGATTGCTAGGATGTATAAATATTTGCTGATATTTCAAACAGAAGAACAAGTTAAAGAGTGCATGATAAAATGTTTAAGAATGTTGGTTATAAATAGATAACTTGTAACTTGTTGGGTCATTGTTTCAGAGCTATTTGCTCACCTACTATTTGCACTCCCCAAATTGTGATCCTTGATGCACCTTACTTGCAGCTCCCTAAAAACTTTCTGACTCACTGGTGTTTCGCATGCAGCCCCTCACGTATGCTTCCTTATTCATATACTCTTCCTGGCCAATGCCACACCCTGAGCACCCTCCCAACTTGTGTAGGAGGTACTGCACAGATAGGAAACTGTATGGAAGTCCATGAATTGCTACAGGGAAGGTGTACAGTGGGGCTGTTGTGGTGGAAATGATGTGAAGGGATTAGAGCAGAGCAGGAAGGGTGCATGTATGGTTCAGACTGAGTCAGAGACTGAGTTGGAGTGTGATATGGGTTGGGTGCATGGGTGTGTGTGAAAGGTTCTGCACATGCAGGGAAGTGCAGTATGAATGAAGAAAGATACACAGTAATGTGGAAGTGGCAGCATGGTACAAGCACAGACAGGATTGGGGAGATTCTACAGGTGGGGGAGACTTTGTTTCTGGGAAGCTGGTAGTGAACATCAGCAGTCATGATTAAGTTTACACTTTCTGCCAATTTCTTCACTAACAGGAGGAAGCTTTCAGGAAGCAATAGAAATGACAATCACATATATATAGTGTACTATATATATAGTGTACTATATACTACTATATATTGTAGTATCTAGATATAAATGGACCAATGGGAAAGAATGTTAAAAGAACTGAAATTCACATTGTGATACTGTTTAAGAGAGAATATTTACAAAATAATGTGCTGTTGGCATATGAATGGCAGAGAATGAAGACTGGAAAGGCTGTTGGTCAAGATGACATATCCATGGAGGTGTGGAAGTGTCTAGAAGAGACAGCAGTGGAGTTTCTATTTAGTTTGTTCAACAGAATTTTAGAGAGTGAGAAGATGCCTGAGGAATGGAGAAGTGTTCTAGTGCTGATTTTTAAGAACAAGGGTGATGTGCAGAGTTGTAGCAACTACAGAGGTATAAAGTTGATGAGCCACACTATGAAGCTATGGGAAAGAGTAGTGGAAGCTAGGCTAAGAAAGGAAGTGGATATCTGTGAGCAGCAGTATGGCTTCGGCTTCATGCCCAGAAAGAGCACGACTGATGCAATTTTTGCCCTGAGAATGTTAATGGAGAAGTATAGAGATGGTCAGAAGGAGATGCATTGAGTCTTTGTGGATTTAGAGAAAACGTACGACAGAGTGCTGAGAGAGGAGCTATAATACTGTATGAGGATGTCAGAAGTGGCAGAGAAGTAAGTCAGATTAGTTCAGGAGTACAACAGTAGTGAGATGTGCTGTAGGTCAGACAGAGGAGTTCAAGGATCAGCTCTGAGTCCCTTCTTATTTGCTATGGTGATGTTCAGATTGACAGTTGAGGTCAGACAGGAATTCCCATGGACAATGTTTGCAGATGACATTGTGATCTGTAGTGAAAGCAGACAGCAGGTGGAGGAACACTTGGAAAGGTGGAGGTATGCTCTGGAAAGAAGAGGAATGAAAGTCAGTCATAGTAAGACA
>JAEANM010010381.1:0-15825 GCA_017656035.1 Myanophis thanlyinensis
AGAAGAAGAAGAAGAAGAAGAAGAAGCTATTCAGACATCAGAATATCTAAACAAGTTCCATATTACAACAACTAGATGTTTGGTTAAATATGGCATAGCTCTACTATTGTCTTTCCTGCATTGAATAGGACTGCTCTGTCTAGTAATTGCAACTGCAGCAATTGTGCCAATAGATTTTTAAAGAAAATTGCATGATCATTTTGACATAGGCAATCTGCACCAACCTTTGCTTCTAAATTTAAATGTTGATGTGGAACTATAAACCTTTTTGATTTAAATGGTGTCTTGTTCTTCAGCTATCAAAACTCAAGAAAGAAGGCCATAAAAATTCAATTTCCTTGTTTCGTTTTCACATAGTTATTCATATCTTCCCTAGATCAATAATTGCTTTTTGAACTTAAATATATCTTGCTTCACATACTGCACATCTCTTACGTCAGTATTTGCTTTTCTTTCAGTTTTCTAAATGGACTCTTCTAATTAATTCATAGATACTTGCACATTCCTCTTGTCGATATTATAAAAAGTCACTTGATTATTCATTTTTCTTCAAACTTCAAGGCTTGTAAACTAATGCAAGCATGGTAGTTTATTCTAGACTCAATTGATTAGGCTGAGATGCCTCAAGCCTCATTTTGATTTATGCTTTAGAGCCCCAGATAGCAGGCAGCATTAAAGGATCTCAAAAAACTTATGTTATTTATAACCATTCTGTACGGGGTTGTAAGCCCATGATTCTATAATGAGAGAGAAAGAAAACACCCCAATAAATCTCTTATATAAATGAATTAAACAAACTTTGACCTCTAATCTAGATAGTGGACAGGGACCAGAAAATCCTGGGAAATTCAACCCTGAGTAACTAATCAGGAACAGAAAATTCATTTCTTTTACAGTTGGGCTTTAAAATCAGACCAAAAGCAAATAAACAAAAACCCATCAACCAACAACAACAAGGACAACTATAGGAGGGTTGGTTAGTCATAAGAAAGTTACATCTATGGAAATGTTGAGTTAGATGAAATTTAGGATTAATCTTAGTTTTTTATGTTATGTAGTAATCTCAACAATTTCTTTGAATCCTGGGTTTTATTTATTGTACTCAAAATGTGTACATATTCTTGCATGGAAGATTAGCTGTTAAAGTCTTCAGAATTCAATACATTTCCCATTCCTTCATTGTTTGCAACACTCAGTCCCTTAACTGTAATCAACCTGATAAAGGACTTACAGCTTCTTCTGTAATAAGTGTTCATCTCATTTTTTTTATACAGAAGCTTGCCTGCCACAGACCTGTACTCCTCTGGTTATAGTAAAGGAGCCAACATACAAATCCCCTGTTTGTGATTGTGTGAGTGCACACTCTACTACTCATATCACACCACCCAATTTACACAATCAACTGAAATTCAATATATTCATTAGCTATTTGCCAAGTTGGCTATTTTTTCAAAAACATAAAAACTGGTCAATACGCCCCTATAAATCACAACTTTTCAAAATGCTTGCATTTGAATCAAGTTCCAACTATTCAATTTCTCATGGGTTATGGAGCTGGCCATTGAAACAATGTTCCTTTTTAATGGTTTAAGTGTGTTTGTCAGTAGTATGTATGCCAACCACAATATCCATTACAAAAGTGAAAGAAGGCTGGCACGTGCATTTTTATTGGACCAGAAACTCTAAAAAAAAAAAATAAGTTGTTGAATGGAAGTCCTCCCTTGATGTAAATGTAGATATGAGGACTTATATTGCAATGAATTGCATTTATATTGTAATGAAAGCGGAGTTTGGCTAGACACAATCTTGTTCTTTTGGCCATGTGTTCTCAAAAGGCTTTTTAGAGCCAAGGCAATAACACTTTTAATTAACATATGGTAAAAAGTTTGTTTCCAGTTTCATTTAGAAGGAAATGACAACTATTTGAAAGACACAAGCTACTTGGAATAAAAAGTCCAGCTCTCATTTTTCAGCAGTTTGAAAAGTGTGATGTTTTGTGGCAATTTTTAATCAAAGCCCTTGAAATCTGACATTGGTACAGACCTCATGAACTGAACTGTGGATGTCAAAGTTTTTATTATTAGCTCATTATTGGATCCAGTTTTATAACTATATAAAAGTTGATAACAGGGTCCCCAAAACTCCTTTAAGCTGAAGAGATGTTTTCATTACCCTTGAATATTTGTTCATATACAGGCTTTTTTATGATTACATTATTTTGTTCTATTGAAAGGATGATGGCTTTGAGTTACAAAAAAACAGATGCCTACAGGTCTTGTATGGGCATATTTCTATTCTCCTTCCAAAGTATTTTATACTAACTTCCACAGTGTGAGCTGTGTCCAATAGCAGTGAAAGCAATTCTCAGTATAAAAACTAACACTTCCATAAACACCATGAGATGTCTAGTCTGGGTAAATGGACAGAAGGAGAAGCAAACAATCCTTGCATTCAATTTATTTGAATGGTGGCATTACTGCTTATTTTGCACAGAACTTTTAAAGATGACTAGAGGAAAAAAAAAAGGTTTAAGCAAAGGTGCTAAACTAAAAGCTCAAAACTGCCAGGGGGCCTGGCTAATAGAGTGTGGAAGTATTAGATAGAGAAGATATAATAGATAATTGTTATTAGTCTGCCAAATGTTTTGTTAGCTACCTTTCTTTGTGTAACAGTGTTGTTTTATACCTGCTGAGCTAGTACTTTATGAAAACTTTACAAAGGAATCTGAAGGGAGAAATTTCAAGAGGTACAATAAGCACAGCCAAACTGCTTTCCTCAGCTGGAGAAGATGGTTTGAACAATCTAACAAATCTCTACTTAGTAGAGCCTACTGAGTCCAATGCAACACATTACTGTGCAAGCATATACCTACATTTTATGTATTTAAATTAGATATGCCTCTTCCCTTATGACGTCATTGATTGCCTCTGAAATTCAGCATAGAAATGTACAGAACATCTTTGCTGCAATCCAAAGCTGACTGTGTTTGTTTGTTTTTTTTCTAAATTACTTAGGGTAGAGTCTTGAATGTCAAGCACATTCATATATCATGTACACTCAGATCAGTTCTACTGGAAATTTTGAAGAGTATTAAAGAATTGAAATGGAGATGATAATACTTGAAAGCCCCATGGTAAATGATAACGGAGCATGTGCACACTGAACCAGTAGTAAAACCAGTTGGGTCCCACCACTGATCACAGACCAAGCTTTCTTCACACCCAAAGAAAGCTTAAGTTGATTCCATAGGTGACCTATAAAATTAGAGAAGAAAAGTGAATAATTGTACCTCCATAAGCACCAGATGGTTTTCTTAATTAGTTTTAACTGAGTATCCTAATTTTGATTTTTTTAAGTGACACTATGTTATGGGCTATTTTTATGCTAATTCATACGATCCTGTGCTTGTGTATATCTATATGATTTGTTATGGTTTGAAATAAAGTTTAGCAGAAACCTATCAATTCTTCCTGGGATGTTTGAATGGAGCAGTAACGGGCATTCTACTGTGGTATGAGGGTGCGGACCTATTAGTATCCTGCAAGAAAAAGAAGTTAAATTAGCTAAAGACTCCAGCAACCCATAATCAAGTCAAGTCAAGTAGGTTTTTATTGTCATTTCAACAATATACAGTACAGTACAAAGTGAAATGAAACAACATTTCCCCAGGACCAAGGTGCTACATCAGACAACATAGATTAAAAAGAAAAAGAGCAGAACACAAACTACACATAGCTCTAAAACTAAGAACTTAGAAAAAAAAGCTAAATACACAAGTATCTATTGTTCCAGTTTCTTTGTGTTGAGGAGTGTGATGGCTTGTGTAAATAAACTGTTACACAGTCTGTTTGTGCGGGCCTGAATGCTTCTGTACCTCTTTCCAGATGGCAGGAGTGTAACGATTGTGTATGAGGGCTGTGTATTGGTCACATTTGTTTTATATTATAAAGGTTTGTGAAAGAAACTACGGGTACATTGATGCGGTACACATTCGTATATTTCATTCCTATGTCCTTAGCTCTATTTATTATGCCTTTTGTGAAGGGAATGACATACATAGGGACTGTGTTTCTACATGAGTCATGCTTTGTATTTGTCTCCTCTGAATCATTCTTCAACAATATACGGTGTCAGACTAGCCACAGCCTACTCCCTAGGAAAGAACAACCCTTGACCCTATTGATATTACAGAAAAGGTACTTTTACCAGAGGTGCTGAGTGCAGTGTGAGTGAGGCAAGTTCTGAAGAAAAAAAACATGCAAAAATAATGTATTGAAAGATATCCCCAATGTCCAACACCCTCCCCCCTGGGAGAATACTCCAATCAGGTTCTGTTCCAATGTTTTGGGAACCTAGTGACTCTGGTGCCACAGTAAATTCGTTTCTCAGGGCCTGTGTCCTTGAAGGCAGGAAGATGGCTCAGTTTACCACTTCTGGTTCCTGTCAGTGCCCATATTCCCCAATTTCCCACAACAATTCTTTCACACCTCCAGCACTCTTGCCCTCCAAATGCCCCTCCCCCCCGTTTATGCAGTTAATACTGAGCTTTAAAGCAAGCGAAGATAGGCAGCTGACATTCTGTCATTTATTTTGTAGCAGATATGCCCATATTTTTCAATATGTTCAATATATAGTGTATGTATGCACAGTTACGATTCATTATACTTGGCATATTTTATCATCCTATAGACAGAGATGCCTGTTGCATGAATTAACATATTTCAGATTCGAGACGCATTCATAATAACAGTATATACAAATGCCTAGCAGATCAACTCTTTGGAAAATAATGTTTATATCTGCCCTGAAAAGAAAGTCATCTGAAAATATGCAATCAAGTTTGCTCCAAATGGATGAGATTTAACAACTGTGCCTCAGTCACTCAAGGACGATAGGCACATTTGTGCACTTATGCATGGCCCCTCTACTGTATACTTAGGTATGATGTAAGGTCTACAGAAGTCAATTTGCGACTGAAACTATGATAATTTGTAGCTGAGACAACTGAATCAGGTAGAGCATTCCAGACAACTCTATTACAAAATTCATATTTCTTACAGTCGAGTTTGGAATGATTTACATTTAGCTTAAGGAGATTGTTAGCATGTTATTGCAATTAAAGCAAAAAACGTCATTTACAGGTAAAACATTGATGCATATAATTGTATATTCAATACCTAGGTGTGACCACAAGCAGCACAGTTCTAAGTTGCCCAAACAGAGAATTTTGAGGCTAATAGTATAGGGCAGAGGTGGCGAACCTTTTACTTACCAAGTGCCAAAAAGTACATGCTTTGCGTGTGCCACCTGCACTTGCGTGCGGCTCCTCCACATGTGCTGCATGAGCAACCACACCATCTGTGCATGCATGCAGCTTTTACATGTGCAGTGCACACACACTGAGTACAGGCACTCATGCACACATGAGCAATTGCATGTGCATGCACAGGAGAGCTTCAAAGACCAGCTGGATTTCCTGCTGCAATTGCATGCATGCATAGCAGAGGCCCGAAGACCAGGTGGGTCTCTGTAATTGTGCATGCATGCATGCACAATCACATGTGCATGCTCAGCTGGAGGTAAGTTGGCCGACAGCTTGTGTACCCAGCAAGATGGCTCTGTGTGCCATTTGTGGCACCCATGCCATAGGTTCGCCATCGGGTATAGGGAATTCTATTGCATACAGAAGAGCACAAGACTTTTCTTGTGAAATACTTCTGAACCCACTCATTTGTTAATTTAGAACCAAAGATCCATGTCAACAAGAATAAACTTATTTCTTGCACAAAAGCTGTAATACTCAGGATACATAGGCACATAGAAGATCTCTTGCTGTACCAAATGGCCAATTTGTTTGCATTTTGTTCTGTTCATGTGGCATAAAACTAAAATCCAACAAGCCAAGAGAAAATCAAAACAAAACGCAGATATAACATTGTGGAACACATTCATGTTGTGTTTTGTAATGCGAGGAGGCAAATAAAGTATTTGTTGAATTAGAAATTGAAACCCATGGGAGAAAACAAAATCACAAATGAGGTGGCTGAAGAATCTGCAGCATTTTAGAATTGTAGTGTAGGAGAATTCTAGTCTTCACCGATTTTTCATATTGCAGACATCCAAAATGCAGAGCATTTCAAATTCCCTGAGGCAAAATGCAGAAGAGAATGAGAAAGACTGTATTTGTTTAGAGTATGCATGTTGTAGCTAGGAATGTAACAGAAACATATTTTGGCTTCCAAAGAAGCAAAAATCACGTGGGCTATCAAAACAATCCCCATAATGATATAAACAGGCAGCAATGCTGGCAGACATCCTTCTCTCTGTTCAAAAATTTCCAAAGAAAGAAACATTTAAAAGCTATGTCAACAAGGCATTGGGGAGAGCCGTACAAGATATACAGATTTTCAAGCACGTTTTTTTTTTTTTTTAAGCCAAATAATGATGGAGTGGAATAATGAGTAAACAGCTATGGATCAAACTTAGTATGTGCATCTCTAATTTTGAAGATTTAGGCTTGTATCCATGCATGTAGAATTTATTTTGAAGAATGCATACACACCATCAATTACAATTGTTATCTTTTTTTTGCCACATAGGTTTTTGTGGGTAGACTGACATGCATGTTCTATCTATCTATCTGTTTGTCTGTCTGTCTATTGATCGTATGGAATATTATATGTGGACTAGCAATATATATTAACATTTCAACTAGATTAAAAAGTCTAGGCCTAATCATTAAAGCTCAGCATTATTTATTATAAAAAATGATATGCCATATTATATACATATTTATCTAGTGACAGAAAGAATGAGGATCATACTAGGGACATGATAGGCTGTGGAAGTTGCACCTTGGATCAGAACAAACAGTTCTGGTGTGCATAGTTAAATAGATTGTAAACCAGCTTCCTACTCTCCTGTATACATAGTTGTGGATCTACATAACTTACAGATAGTGAGCTAGGAATATATGCTATTATAGTGCTCAGAACTGATTGGAATGGAGTAGCACAGAAAAATAAAAACGAACAAACAAATATAGATTTCAGAGGGACAGATTATTAAGCAGCCCACACTGAGGGCAACTATATATAGAATACCAACCGATCTTGATATATCATGACAGTGTATGAGAGTTCATGACCTGGAAGAGACACGACAATAAGGTCAGCCAATGGAGTAGACATGTCGACAAGGTCAACCAATTGGGCTGTTTGGTGACTCAGATAATCAGGAGCCTGGACATGGCTTAAATTTAGCTTAATTGATTTGGTATATAAGAAATTGAATCCTGTGTGTACTTGTTGGATGTGCTGCAACAAACTCTGTCATAACTACTATATATGTCTGAAACAGTTCACCTCTGACTAAAAATAAATACATGTGTCAATCACACAGCATATATAAGATTCATAATCCCTTACCTATGCATTTATCTCTATCTCCAGTTGCATTTTTTATTGATCAGGAGTAGAGGATATGATGGCTCTTTAGATACTGCTGTAACTATAGTTCCCATCCTGACCAATGCCTAAGGAAGTGATGTTACTGTGGATGAGATCTTCTATAGATTAAGATTTGCATTTATCAATATGGCATCCAATTATATCTATCAATCCCAGAACAGTCAGATAAGGTTTGCTGAGTACTTAGGGACTACATGGGCCTCAATGGGGAAGAACTGTCTTAATTCTATCAAGTGTGAGTGAAAGTTGTTATGGATATGGGACTATTCAATCTCTAACCTCACATAGGTTTGACCTTCCCCTCTCAAGGGTGAGGCTTAATTTTAGGGTCTTCCTGAACTCACAATTTCTGCTGGGTAATATGTGACAACTGTGAACAGGAGAGCTTTGCACACCCCATATGGTGCACCAGTTGCAGACTTTCTTGGACTAGGATGATTTTTGAGATAATCATTCATGGTCTAGACATCTCATGGTCTGACTATTGCAATGAGCTGTACATGAGGTTGCCCTTGAAGACCGCACAAAACATTCATCTGGCCCAGAATGCATTGGTATAGACCAGGGGTGGGTAATTATGGCTCCTTCATGACTCCTGGACTTCAACTCCCAGAATTCCTGAGCCAGCCATGCTTGCTCGGGCATTCTGGGAGTTGAAGCCCATGAGTCATAAAGGAGACATAATTGCCCACCCCAGTATAGACAATGATGGACATGCCTCTGTATACCCATGTGACTCCCTACTTCTTGATCTGTATCAGTTAAAAGATACTTCTGGATGCATATCAAGGTGCTAGCCATGGCCTACAAAGTCCTGCATGCCATTAAACCTGGATATTTATCACAATGTCTGCCCAGCTAGTATGAAGCAACAGGATCCAGATCCCTTCAGTTCAACAGTGTCATCTATTCATACCAGAAACATACTTTCTCATGGTTCTTGTCTCTGGAATAATGTTTCCCCAAATATCCATGTGGCTTTTACTCTCTCAGAACTTGGACTATAGTGGTCCCTGACAACTTAATTTGGGAATGTGGGTGTTGTTAGCCAAGCTCACTGCTGGTACTTGATCTCTTTTATAGCATTTTATGTTGTATCTTTTTCTTTGTTATTTCTATTGTACACTGCCCAGAATCAATTAAGAGTTGGGTAGTGACCTCTAAAGAGCTTGCTTCTCCATGTACATTGATCTAGACTTTCTTTTCTGTTTTCAAATGAGCAAAAATCTCAGTTGGATTATTGGTCCAGCTGTGGGTAGGGATCATAACCTCAAGTGTTTCTAAATATTTAATATTAAATAGCTTACACTGAAGCTTCCTTTATAACTCCAAAATGTGTTTTGGGTGATCAGTTCTTGAGGAATGTATGTGATTCCCTCCACTTCCTTCCTTTTCGTCATGTGATCTCCATTTTATATGGTATAATTTGTCCATCCAGAACTTCCAATTCCCTTAAATAAGATGTAGCATGATGTATGCATTGACTCATATGCATTTGACTTTCATATGACAGTGCAAATATATCCTAAAGCTCAGTTTTCTGCATACCATTTTATCTTCAATGTCTTCCTTTCACCTCTAAACATGATTTATTAAGTGCCAAGATGATCACCTTCAGAAAATTCCTGTGACCCTAACAAGATGCGTACCATTGATCATTTGTCAGCAGAAATGCAGCTGTGCTAATTTGGGCTCTTTCTTGTCCTTCTTACTTACATTTCTATAAGTAACACCATTGAATCTCCATCCAATCCTGTAGTGTCCACCTTAACACATGTGCATCAACCAATAGCCCTTCCTTATATTCATTACTCCAGTCATAAGGAGTATTCCCTGTGTGATAGGCCTGAATCAAGAAATACACTCCTCAAGAATAACTGGAACAGAAATGATAAGTTATTGTACCTTTGACTCTCTGTTCTGCCAGAAGATACATTAACTAAGCACAACAATAGAATTATATTTTAAATAATCAATAAATACAGAGGATTCTTGTTGTTCTTTTTGTCTTCTACATGTTTGTGTATAGGTCACTGGTTTCTGAACATCTCAGCCTTTGTTGCCTGTTTAATGTAAAAGTCAATATACTTAGCAACAATACCCTTTAATTGCTAAACCATTTTCCCAATGTCTATTTCATGACTTTCTACCATAATTTATATCTTCCTGGAGTTGTAACCTTTGTTGAAATAATGAATGGCCTTTAATTCACAAACTGCATGGCTCCATAAATTGCAACAATCTCCAGGATACTGATAAAGGGTTGTGTTTACAACCCTCCCCGTTGAAAATGGGATCTGGAGTAAATCGGTTCTATTGACATTCACACTTTTCAAAAACTAAGTACCGGCCATTACAAAATGGAGACAGCCATGTGTGTCTCCTCATCCTTATGTACCTTCATCCTTTTCAGCTGCCCACCACTTTTGCTGAAATGAAACTTCTGCAACATTTTTAAAAAAAAAAAAACTTTTTTTTTTAAATTAAGACATTTATATTAAAATGTCTTCATTGCTTCTGTAGAGTCTAAATATTTACTAATTTATCAGTTATATATAATTTAAAAAATTATGCATCAATGTATGGGCAAAAGAAGAAAAAGGAAGAAGAGAATTATCCTAACAATATTAAGGTCATCAGGGGTAATATAGAATGGTTTGATCTGATAAATAACCCATAAATGAAAATAGAGCATTGCAGAATGTCATTGATACTATGGAAACACTACAGTATTTGGTTGTTTTTCATGTGTGGAAATTTATAGAAAATATTTAAAAAAAAATATTTGTGGAAAATACTAAATCTTCCTTTATAAATATGAAAGCATTTGGTATTTTTTCTACCCCATTTGCAAACTAGAAAAAAAAAAAGATATATATTTTTCTTGTCTTGGTTCTAACATGTAATATAGCTTTCTTTTTTGAAAAAGAAAAAAAAAGTTTGGGTTTATATCATGAAAGTTAACATTTGTTTTGGATTTATCTTCTGTTCATTTACTTTCCATTTTGTTAATTGATAAAAATAAGCTATTAGCACTGAAAGCATTCTTATTTTACATAGTTTTTTGCACAACTTCCCATCATGCACTGCACATTAGATAAACATGGTGTATCAACCTTATTCTGTTATGGTTGGTTTGGTACAGCTAAGAAAACATGGAATTATCCTGCTCAATATTGAGTGAATTGCATTTTAACTTTAAAAAGGATAACTATTTAAAATTCACACCCATGTCCTATTTTTACAAATGAGAAACATTAACTTATGATAGAATCACACTCTCTCTTTTATTTATTGATTAAACTTCTGTGTACAATATACCTAATTTATTTTAGTATTTTATTTATGCCTATGTTCAGTTGGATTCCTTTCTATATATCCTGTCCCACTATCCCAATTTCATGTTTATGAAAAATAAATACTTCGAAAAATAGAATGTCAATTACAGATGAAATGGGACAAAAGTGAACTATCGATACATACACATAAACATACTCATACATCAATGATGTGTTCTTGGATTTTTATTTTCTTTTTTTACCAAAATCTTAACAGTGGGTTTCAGACTCAGTCACCAAAGGTCTTTATTTCTGGCAATAGAAATAGACCACAAGTGTAGGCGGACTAGTTATCCATGATAGGTACCAACCAACCTAGAGAAAAATTGACTAATTGATGTTTGGTTGTACTGTTCTTAAATAATCCTTTAACAAACAAAGGAGAAATAAGCATTATTTTTTGTAGCTTTCCTGAACAATACAAATAGATTGTATTCATCTTTTGGTCAATCTGTTGTCTGAGTGCTAACTAACTTTCAGCAGGTAATACTACTTCATCTACAAATTGACAAGGATTTGTATGAATTCTCATTTTTATCTTCAATTAAACATTCAAACTGCTGCTGAGAAATATAGCCAATTTCCCATATCTTCTTAGTATCAATTTTTGTTACAATAACTTCAGGAAACCTTTAACAGCAACTAGAGTCATTGGGTTGGAAGACCTCATCTTAGAGGTCTCTTAGTCCAAACCCCTGCCCTAGGCAGCAGCCCTTATTCCATTCTGGACACATGATTGTCCAATCTTTTCTTAAAAACCTTTAGAAATGGAGTACCCATTCAACAACCCTGGAAGCTAGTTGTCCCATTGATTAATTGTTCCCACTGCCAGGAAGTTTCTCTCTAGCTCACGGGTGTATCTCCTTCTGACAAGCTTCCAATCATTGCTTCTTGCCCTACCTTCAGGTGCTTTGGAGAATAAATTGGCCCAATCATCCTGTGATATCCCTTACAGTACTGGAAGGCTGCTACTGTGTCATCCCTAAGACTTCTCTTGTTAGGTTAAACATACCTCGTTCCCCAGCTGTTCATCATATGATTTAACCTTGAGACCCCTTATCATCTTTGTTGATCTCTTTGCAGGGCTTCAGCATTTCAACCATCAGGAAACACTGGAGGATGGGGAGGATAAAAATTATTGAAAGATATCCACATGTCATATTCTGGATTTCCCAGGGATGCAAATCATTTCTCATTTCTTTCTGTCATTAAGAGTTTTTCTCCCTCTGGGGCTTTATATCATTTGGTTCTTCTAAAAAGTAAGAAACAGCATCCTGATATCTTTTTATTCACCAATGGTGTCTGAGTGGCCCTCCTCCTCCTCCTCCTCCTCCTCCTTCTTCTTCTTCTTCTTCTTCATTGCAAAGTCATGTCCAACCCATCATGATCCCATGGACAACTTTCTTCCAGGCCTTCCTATTCTCTACCATCCTCTAGAGTCCATTTAAGCTCACACCGACTACTTCAGTGACTCCATCCAGCCACCTCATTCTCTGCCGTTTCCTTCTTCTTTTGCCCTCAATCATTCCCACCATTAGGCTCTTCTCCACTGAGTCCTTTGTTCTCATTCAGTGGCCAAAGTATTTGAGTTTTATGTTCAGGATCTGGTCTTCTAAAGAGCAGCCAGGGTGATTTCCTCTAGGACTGACTGTTTTGATCACCTTGCAGTCCAAGGGACTCACGGATGTCTTCTCCAGCACCATAGTTCGAAGGCCTCAATTCTTTGGTGCTCAGCCTTCCTTAGGGTCCAACTTTCACAGCCATCCATTGCAACTGAGAAAATCATAGCCTTGGCTATATACACTTTTGTTGACAGGATGATGTCTCTGCTTTTTAGTATGCTGTCTAGCTTTGCCATTGCCCTCCCTATCAGTTGCAAATTGAAAGTTCTGTAGCTCTGTTTTGCTTTGTTCTGCTGCAGTCATTTTTGTCTGGGCAACTATTGGACAAATTATATCTGTCATTCAGGGACCAGCACATATTTTTGTCTCAGTTGCCCATCAGTGTCAGCAAGAGCCCTGGTTTCAGCTCAATTTTTTCATGAAGGGAAGCCTGAATCCCAGAAATGCACCCAGGATAGGAACTGAGAGATGATCAGTTCTGATCCCACCTTAGGCACTAAACTAATTCCTTTATCTTAATCCTTCTAGGAAGATAAGGAAAAACCACTTTGGAAAATCTTGCCAAGAACACTGCAGGCAGTCACCAGGAATCAACACTGAATTGAAGGCACACACGTGTCTATGTACACACACACACATGCACACAGAGAGAGAGACAGAGAAAGCAAAGAAAGGTAGGCTTTTGAGCAACATTGCCATGAGTCTCTCAGCAGACAAACAAATTACTATATCAATACATTTCAAAGGATATGTGGGCTCAGATAAGTAGATTTATTGAGAGACAGAAACAATAAGGTTGTTAAAAAAGAATCACAGTGACCGTCACATACTAAGTGTGACTTCTGTTCACAACAACCAGTATTAAATGTATTGTGCCTTTTTAATCCCTCCTCCTATATGAAAAAAAAAAAAAGGCAAAATGAAATGTGAAGCTTTTTTTTTATTTAGAATGGGAAATAAAGCTTCCTTCTCTTCTTTGTTTTGGTAACTGATTATATAAGAACTATCTTGACACATAGGCAACCTGAACTAAGCATTGGTCAAGTGAAGGGCATGATGAGTGTAAGTAAAGCCAGCACAGCTGTCCTCTATGGTTTTTAGAAATATTGTCTCCCATAGGTAGAAAGTTAGCAGCCACCCTTCTCCTAGAAGAATGAAATATTTTAGGAAATATTTAAAAAGGCAGAATATTTATATTTCCCTAGATGAGAAATTGAGAAACATGCTCTTGGAGACAGAAAGCAGCCCCCACCTTCCTTGATGGCCCGCAACAGATGTCAGAACTTAAGAGATAAAGAGCTTCTTGAGATCTGGGTAGCTCTATTCATAGGCAAAAATTCCCTGCAGCAAAGGTGTGAATAAAGGTAGGATTAGCCCTTAGACACAACAGGAATTGCCCAAAAAGCCCCTTCAATGCATCAGTCAAACTTCAAACAACTTGGGAGCTCAAACAACCTACAGAGCCAGCTATGACCCCCCTACAACGGCCAATAGAATACATGTTCTTGCACAGGAACAGGAAGCTCAAGTTCAAAGCCCAAGAGAAAGTATAAAGACCCCTCACTGTCAACTCCATGTGATAAGCTGCCCCAAATCACACGTGCTTGGTGGTTCTGTTCATCATTAAACCCTCTTTCCAACCAGCCTCCAGGTTTCTGTGTCTTTCTCTGGCTTGGAACTGAACCAAATGGATATTTCTCCCAACACATATTTGTGGAGAACATTTGAGACCGGTGAATCTGTTACAATGGAAGATTACAACAGGTGGAAACTTGGTTACTGCAATAAAATATTCTTTGGAATCTCAGAGGGCAAATTAGTAAATGCAAATATCATGCTCAAGATCGTGAGAGGAAAATTCAAAGATTGCTTTGCATTAACCTCGGTTCTGGGTGACAATATGCCTATACTGTGTGTATCCTTTCAGGCAACAATACAGAGGTGATTATTATTATTATTTTGCCATTACTACCTTTTAGAGTTTGTTATAAGTTTTTCCCCCAATTCTACAGAATCCCTGCTGATTTCCCTGCTATGTGCTTCAAAGAAATTGTCTTTTTAGTGAGATAGAGTTTAAAAGTTAGAGGGGTTTTGTTTTTTGTTTTTTGTTTCTTTTAAATCTTAAACTGAAGTAATGGTAAAGAGGGAGAATTCTAAGAACTACCAAATACAGGCCTTTCGCTTTCTACCCATCTCAAGAAAAAGAAATGTTTTGAAGGAGATGGGAAATAACATCAAGGGGTAAAAGAGAGGGAAAATGTGATTTTTTTCAAAACACTGGAGATTACCTTTTCTTTCTAATTGCAGAGGGGGATTTAATTCAGTAGAGCTTTCCACCTGTGAAATTGATGTCATTGTAAATGACTGATATTTACAGAGAGTTTTGGTTTTTTTTTTAAAGATATGACTGTAATAATCTAATACCAGAAATAAGGCAATCTGCAGAACAATGCATTGGTACCAGAATTTTTAGATGCACATACATCACACACTAAATTCAACTAATAAGATTCTCTCTCTCTCTCTCTCTCTCTCTCAGCATGGCTTCTTTCTTTGCTGCAATGAACAATAGTAGCTGTAAATATTCTTCTTCCTGCCCTTTGCTCTGTCAATTTTCATTTTTATGATTGGTCCTCTGGTTTAGGAAACAGGGAAAACTACATTTAGCATTCTAAGGAATTTCATCCTCTGAATTTTCTGGCATACTTACTATTTTGTCCTGGCCTGTGTTGTCCTACTGAGTTGAGGGAAATGAAAGGAAGGAGAACAGCTTTGACTATGTGCAAGATGAATGGGTTACTTGTGTATGGAGAACTTGTGGTGGGTGACATGGAACCATGACCTGTTTGTGTTCTGAATGACAAAGCACGATCTGATATTGATTCTCAGATTTTAAATTTTGCCAGTCCAAAAGTTGTGTTCATAAAAAAGGAATCCCTGTAGATTTTTAGTCCATAATTGTTTTTGACTATAGAGGGTAGTATTCGTCTCCATTTCAAGGCCATTGAGCCAGTGTTGTCTGAAGACATTTCCATGATCATGTGGCCAGCATAACACCATGGAACACTCCTATCAGTGGTATCTATTTATCCACTTCCCACTAAAGTGGTACCTATTTATCTACTTGCATTTGCATACTTTCAAATTGTTAAGTTGGCAGGTTGGGGGCAAAGATGGGAGCTCACCCCATCACACGTGTTTGGGTCTCAAACCTGGGCTGCCTGCTTTCCAGCCAACAAGCCCAGTGTCTAAACCACTGAGCTACTGTGCTGCCATGTTCACAAAGAAGATGCATTATTAATTGAATCACCAAATATGGCAGCTGATAAATCTCTGCTGTGCCTCAGGAAAAAGTAAGGGATGGTTTTCTTTCTTTCTTTATTTATTTATCATATT
>JAEANM010010382.1:0-15825 GCA_017656035.1 Myanophis thanlyinensis
GTTTGTTTATTTATCTAAATTTATATACTGCCCCCTCTCCCTAGGGACTATTGGCTTTAATACTGATTGCCTTGTGATTGTTTTACTACCAGCAATCAATGGGCTTTCATTGATTTCAGTGGATTTAGGCACAATAGGATCAAGAAGCACTTAAGTCTGTAATCCTTTAAGGAGTAAATTCCACTGAATACAGTAGAGTTTATTGCTGAGGAAATATGCACAGGATTATTCCCTGGCCTTATCATGTCTTGCAAAGATTAAACATGTCATATTTATGCCATTCTTAATTATAACTATTGAATGAATCCATTGTGAAAAATAATGCTTATTCCTTTCAATTGCTTTACCAGAAGGTTCAGAAAGGCATTACTTTCCAGAGATAGAAACCAATGAAGTTGAACGACATCAGTTACATGTTCAGAATACATTACAAAATCGAGTGCAACCACAAGCATCTCCCCGTGATGATAGTGAAAGAAATGAAGTCATAAGTAAACAACAGATGTGTAAGGACATTTCATTCATATTATTTTTGTTGTTTTTAACTGATTCACCAAACTGTTCTAAAACACTGCTGTAACATTATCTGCTTTCTCCTTCAGCTCAAATTGTTTCCTGTGAACTACGGTTAAGGGACCAGTGCAAAGGAACAACATGTAATAGGTAAGATGTCTTCTCATATTGTGAATATTTTATCTAAAAATCAAATTTATTTTCTACTGTTCTCAAGTGGTTTTTTTTTAATTCTTTAGGTATGAATGTCCTTCTGGATGTTTGGGCAGCAGCGCCAAAGTTGTGGGAAGTGTCTATTATGACATGGTACATATATTGTAATTCATAGCATTTTGCTTTGTAATTTACTAGGAAATTTAACTAATGTGTTACCCTTGACAAAAAGTTTGCTCAGTAAAATGGCATCAAGCTGTTAATTTTGGCAGGAATTTGAGGTTTCTCTTATCTTTATTAGTTTTTACTCAATGTATTGGAAACCAAATGTCTAAAATGATCCATTAATAGAATCAAACTGGTATACTGATTTTTACCTAATTTGTTAACTCATCTCTCTCAATATGGAATTAATGGTGAACTTTTCATATTTCCAAATTAAATAAAATCCAAAATATTATTTCTATGGTAATAGAAGTATATATAAAAATAATGGTTTGGTTGAACTTAATTTCCGTTTCTGTTTTTCTTTTCTTTTTTCTTCCTAGCAATCAAGCATCTGTAAAGCTGCAATACATTATGGTATCCTAGACAATGATGGTGGCTGGGTTGATGTTACCAGACTAGGAAGAAGAAATTACTTCATAAAGTCCCAAAGAAATGGAGTCCAGTCAGTTGGGTAAATAAAAATGAAATGTGTAAATAAGCAATTAATAAACAATAATACTCTTCATTTAAAAAAAATATTATCTCACAAATTGGTTCTCAAGTTTTCAATATAATATAAACAAATTTAGGGAATTATTTATAAATAATTATAAAACATTTAATATTATATGTTTTTAGAAGTGGTCATTAATGAATGCTGTGTTGCATGATGATATAAGAGCTATGAAAGCTTGTGTTAAGTCATCCGCATTGGTTCTCTACAGTCTTTCTATTATCTGCATTATTTCTACTAGTCTTTGTAATCTGTTTGTGATTTGTTTGATTAAGGTATTTTAATTATATATTTGAATTTGTTGACTGTATTATATATTGTTACTCAATTATGTAGAATGTTTTGAGTCCATTTAGTAGTATAAAAAAGACAAACTTAATTCATAATAAATAAATACAGGTTCCCAAAATCACTTTTGAAACCCTGACAGCACACTAAGATCATGCTCTCAGCAGTATAATTTTTGTGCCCCTACCTAGAAATTAAGGGAGCTAAGTCTTTATGCATGCTTCCAAATTTACAAACATCACCCCCCAAAAGAGCAGACATTTCTGTTATCCAAGGCCAACAGAAGTTACACTTTCCTGATGTAGACTATAGATGGCCAAAATATACATAATCTTCAGGTACATGGACCTAAGGGCCTTTCCAATGGTTTTCATCATTTCTTACCCAATTAATATGATGATCTGGCCAGTGTAATATGGATCACTGGCTTTCTTTCTCAATTAAACCAAGCAGTGTGGTGTCTGTCATCCAGCTGATTAACTGATGAGATGACTTGAAAGGACCAAGTCATTATTTGATAATGGGAATTAGTTGTAGGGAACCAACAATCAACAGTAAATCAATCGAAGTAGCAGATTAAGTGAGGGAGAAGGATGAAGTTTGAGTGTTCAAAATTATGTGAATAGGAAAGAATGCATGTTTGTGGCACAAATGCATATTAATTTCACAATAGAGGAATCAGTGTAGACCTTGGGGCTGAAAACATTGCCTATTCATGTTTTAGGCTGTGTCCCCATGATATAAATGCAGTTGATTGTAGATTATTTCCTATGATAGCTATTGTGTAATAGTAATAGTATAAATACAAAGCTTTGTGCTGAAAAAAACATTTACTCTATAAGATATGGGCAATACATACATACATATATACATATTCTTAGATCATAATTCAGTTCTCTCAGTTTTCTGTTCAAATTGTGTTATGAAGTTTTATTGAATTTGTATAGCCCTATTAAATATTTCTTCTCACTTGTATTTTTTGTTTCTCTTATTTCTTTATCAAAATTATAGGAGATTGTAAGATACTGGTATTACTGCTAATAACAATGGATTCTGTTTTTGCTCTAGGAAATATCAATCGGCTAATTCATTCACTGTCTCTAAAGTAACAGGTGCGGATTTATTTTTATGATATAACATTAATATTGATGAATCTCTTTATAGCAAATATTTATGTGCATTTTTTCTTGTTCAATTTCAGTGCAAGCTATCACTTGCGAAACTACGGTAGAACAGTTATGTCCTTTTTATAGGCCAGCCACTCATTGCCCAAGGTAAGCTTTTTCATTATTGTTCCTATACTGTGAAAAGTGTTTGTAACTAATCACATAATAATGCTAAGCATTCAATGTTATTATTGATTTTTTTCAAAAACATTAAACTTTTGTCATATTTTGAATGTCAAACTGCTAAGATGTAAAGACTGCTACACTTTATGAGTATAATACAAGACATTAAACTGCTCAATCTCTATTTTACAATAGGATTTTCCCATTAATTGCAAAGATCTACTGTACTTATGTGCATCAGTGCATATATAGTACTAAAAGCTGGTAGCAAAGCAAGATTGTTGGAAAATTTTCAAGCATCCCATGGTGTGCGCTATTGAATTGATATGACAGAACAACACTAATGAACAATGCATTCTGTTTTAAATGTTTATACATTTGTCAATATAATTGATTACCCAGACAGGTGATAAGGTCCTATTTATTGGAGGAGTTCACATAAAAACTAGACAGCTTTCTGTCAGGGATATTTTAATATTAATTCCTGTTCTTAGTAGAGTACTGGACTTGATAGTAGAACTGGCTTCTGTGGTTCTGTTGTTCTATAATATTTCATTATTTACATTCAATATAATGATGACATTTGTCTTTATGTTATTATAGTATATATATAAAATCCTTAATCTTCATCTTTTCTCTCCATTTTTAAAGGGTCCATTGTCCTCACAACTGTATGCAGGAAAATCCACATTATGCTCGAGTGATTGGAACTATAATTTATTCCGATGTAAGTTAGGTAACATGTTTTCCTCTGGAATATGATTTTAAAAACTTAAAATATATGGTCATCAAACAAAAGTAATAATATTAAAACCAGCAATTCCCACTCTTCCCAGAAAACAGAAACCACCTTAAAGTGAAAGAAGCAGTATGGCATATATGACCTTTTTGTAATTTAAGGAAAGATACATCATTTTGAACATCAATATTTATATCCATATAGGTACTTATATATTTTGAGGGAGATGTCTGAATACTGAAGGTACTACATGAAATATGAAAGAATGTTGTATAATTTTTCAGTTTCCTCAAAATCTTTCAACCATGGTGAATCTTCTTGTTGATGAGAGAACTTGTATTCAAAATGCTGATAGTTCTCAAATCTTTGGATAGCTGAGATTGGTGAACTTGGAGAAGATTCTTTTCCTTCCCAGCATAATTTTATACTTGGGGAATCCATATGCAGGTAGTCTTCAACCTACAACCATTCATTTAGTGACTGTTCAGAGTTATAACAGCACTGAAAAAAGTTACTTACTGGTACTCCCACTTACAACTATCACAGCATCTTCATAGTCACATGATCAAAATTCAGGTGTTTGGCAGTTGGCATGTATTTGTGATGTTGCATTCGGGGGTCACATAAATGCCATTTGTGACCTTAGTAGCCAAACTCTCCTCCTGTTGTAGGAGTGTCAAACTCAAGGCCCAGGGCCCGGATCTGGCCCATGGGGTGCTTAGATCTGGCCCATGGGCTGCCCTGGAAACAGCAAAGGACTGGCCCACAGTTCCTCTGCTAGTGAAAATGGAGCACGGGAGAGCCACCCACGGCTTTCCCAAGCTCTGTTTTCACTGGTAGAAGATTGCAAGAGCTCTGCTTTCACTCTAGATGGTTGGAGGACGCCATCACAGCTGAAAACAGAGAATGGGAGCCTGTTTTCACTGGCAGAATACTTGAGCCACCATAGGTGCCACTGACACAAGTGATGTTGAGCTGTCCATGCCCACCCTGGTACACCAAGATCAAACATAACCCTGATGTGGCCCTCAATGAAATCAAGTTTGACACCCCTGTCCTATTGCTTAGAAGTGCACATTAGGAAAAACAAGATACTGTATAAATTTAGTTAATATTTTGTAAGTCAATGCTACTTTCTAATATGGGAATTCTTCTATTCTGTATTTCCCTCAGATGTCTAGTATCTGCCGAACAGCAGTACATGCAGGAGTAATTCGCAATGAAGGCGGCTTTGTTGATGTCATGCCAGTGGATAAGAGAAGAATGTACACTGCTTCATTTCAAAATGGCATTTTTTCAGAAAGGTACAAAGCATGCCTTTATAGTACACCTGGTACTTTTTATTGCATTGCAGAAGGCATTACTTTATTATCTCTTTTTTTATTTGATTCTCGGAGACTGTCTGGATCAACTCTGCAATTTTCTTAGCAAGATTTTTCAGAAGTGCTTTCCATTACTGCCTTTCTAAGTGATTGGCTGAAATTCACCCAGTTAGCTTTGTGTTCAAGACAGGACTAGAACTCATAGTCTCACAATTTCTAGCCTGATGCCTTAATCACTACATCAAACTGGCTCTCAGTTTATTAATTTACCAATCTACAATTAAGAATGTTAATTATCATCCCATCAGCCTATGTTGCCAAATTAGCAAATTCTACATGAAACCTTTCTATCATAAATTTGCCAATTGGATGATCCAGAAGAGTAGCTAAACTGCAGAATAAGTAGGCTTTTTTCCAGGTTATTCAAGTGATCCCCAGTTGAGAAGTTGTTCAGTTTCCTAAGGAACTGTCTGTTTATTTGGAGGTAGTTTTCGACTCTTTCCCTGACAAAAATTGTGGCAGATGCCACCTGCTTTATTCACTAAACAATGCCTCTTTTAGCTGATAATATTACATAAAAATACTTTTAGGCTGAATTCTAAAAGAAGTAAAGCAGCTGTATTTTTTCCTTTTATTGTTTAATACAGTATTTACAATAATGACATAATATTGGCCCTTCATTTTCTAGTTTTCACCCATCTCTATATACTAACCTCTACCAAGTCAATCTGTATAGGCACTGGGATATTTCTTCCTTAGAAGAAAATTAGAAATTAACTACAATAAAACAAAGGTACAAAGTTTTAATTAGTTAATTTATTAAATTACTCATTTAAAATTAGCTAACTTATTTAAAACTGCTTTTTGACTATTCTCATAATTGAAAAATTAATTATAGTCAATCAAGTTAAAGACTTCAGGAATGTAGCTATTTATGTCCCTTCTACTAGATTGAACAATTACCAAACTCATATACAAGCATTTAAAAAAATATTCCTTATGGTCATTATATTTGTAAGACACAAAGATAATTAATATGTGTCTGCAGCAGTCAGACTATTTAAACAAGATGCAGCCCCCAAATCTGCCAATCTGCCTTGGAAATCATTCAGTCTAAATTTCTGAAAACCATCTGGTGTCTTCAATTCACAATGAATGTAGCTCTCTGGGTGGAGTATGGTTTTGTTCCTGCTAAGATCCTGCTGATTTAAATTCTAGCTAAAACAAATATTTGGTGGTGAGTCTTTGGTGAGCTTCACTTTTGACAATTACATTCAGAGAAAGACACAAATATACTTTGATCTGTCCAATTGTAGGCTGTCTCCTTCAGATATTCTCTGACTGAAAACTCTGACAGAGCTCAAATTGAAAATTCTAAATTTAGGCATCCAAAAAGATAGATTCCAAACTTTATACTTCTATTATGGAATTCTTGCAAATGTTCCTTCAACACACCTACATATTTTTATGGCATTATCCATGTGCAAGAAGCACATTTAAATAGGAATGAATCAATGCCTTGCCTTTAGTTGTGATGACGTGAAAGTACTGTAATATTCCTTGGCAAGACTTTCTCTAAATCTGCTCAGAACTGAAGTTGACTTTGTGACTTATATCAAGCCTAGATCTTGAGCTCAATGTACTTCTTGTTAGAGTAGTAATTATAGAGGGGCTTTTGTGAGATCAATCAAGGAAATTTCTAGAAAGGCCATAGCATTTCTAGCTAGTGAAAGAAATAACTATTGCTTTTGCCATTAGATATACAGTCAATTAACTTGTAATGTGACTATGCTGTCCAAATATGTATAAGTTATTCTGGTAATGACATTAGCAATAAATATATAGATTTAATAGAGAGATTCATATGTAAAATGAGAATACATGATAAGATTAAGTTCTTTCAAACCATTAGTTCTTTATTTCTCTTTTACAGTTTACAAAATCCTCCAGGAAGCAAAGCATTCAGAGTATTTGCAGTGGTTTGAAGACAAGAAATGGCTTCTATAATATGAAATGCAAATTTTTATAAGAAACAAAATTAACTTTAATGTGCTTCAAGTTTGTATAATAGTGTAATATGGTTGTACAGAAGATACAGTATATACTATTTGTTGATTAGAAGAGTGTTTAACTGCGTGAGAATCTTAATGAAGAAAAATTTAAAATGTTAAACATTGGAAATTGCATTTGAGAAGTGATGATGATGGAAAAGTATATTAATCCTGTGTTAAATATTGCTATATTTTCTTAGCACTTATTTCTATGTGGGGCATTCAAACTCATAAACATTCCACATTTAAAAAAAAAAAACAGACTACATCATTAGTACGGTTAAGTTTTATATATGCCACTAATATTAATTGGAAAAGTATATTTATGATAAAACCTATAACTTGTGTATATAGAATGTTCCACTGTTTAAAATTTTAAAAAAGTCCTTGATGCAAGGTATAAAACCTTATAAAAAGATTAGGAAATGTTGCCAGTTTTACATACTTTTTTCACCGCTTACATATTAGTCTTTTAAAAAAGAATTTCATTATCTTTGAATATACAAACATTCACTGTAGCAGATTAACTATTAGAGCAAATTTTAAAATTGCATTTTTGTAGAAAATCTTTTTTTAAGTAGGAAAACATGGTTGGATCCCACTAATGTCTTACTGAACAGTCATTATATCATAAAGTGCAAACATACTCATGAATTGATTTAAATTTTATCCATGTATAGACATCAGTAGGAATGACATTTGAATACAGGTAATCCTTGAGTTATGAATGTAATAAAGCCTGCCATTTATATTTGTAACCCGAGGATTCATTGATTGGATCACGTTAAATTAATGTGATCCTTCCTGCTTTCCCCAATGCATTCATTAATCGAATGCATAGGTTGTTAAGTGCACATGAGCTATTTGAGGCTGGGCAAGACCATGGGGGCCTAGTGCTAAACTGGCCACTTGCATCTGAACACAAAAGTCTCCCCCAACCCACTGAGATATCACATGCTCCCTTGGGGTCCCAATAGTTCCCCCCACCCACTATCCTGCCCCACTGGCCCTGGAGGGGAGAACAGGCAAGGGGCATGTTGCAATCTCTCTGCAGTCGGTTGTAACTTCATAACTTTGGGATTGGATCATAAGTACTTTTTTGGAGCAGGGGGTTGTAATTTTGAACAGTTGCTAAATGAAATGTCGTAGCGCAAGAAATACCTGTATACCTTTAGAACTGTGTTAAAGTTGATAGAGTTCCTTTTAGGTTTCCTAGGTTATTATTTAAAATGTCATGCATAACCTTGCAAATAGTATTGAGTAGATATTAATTAGTTCATACAATATTGATGAATTGTAAGAATGTATGATATTGTGCATAAGTAGTCTTTCTTCATCTGGCATACATTCCTGCAGGGCAGGACATAATGCCAAGGATTATAATCCCAGTATTATATTTTTCTATCAATGAATTTAATTTCTTTCTAGCAACAAGCACTGTGCATTAAATAAATCGTATTGTGGTATATTCAGAATATATTCTAAGGCTGCCCCGAATCGCTGTTGAGTTGAGCAGTCTTAGAAATCTAAATTATAAATAAATAAAGCTGGTGACAATATCAAATTTTCTAAGAAAATTGTATTGTGAAACACTGTAAAATTAATAAAAAACTTTATATGTTTTGTTTTTGTAACTTTATAATTTGTTATTGTTTTTTCCAGTTATTTTCAGAATTGCTGTTCTTCATACATGCTTCTTAAGACAGCTTTTTTGGTAATTTTTCCTATAGATATTGCAGTATTTGTTTCACTACACACACTACCTCTTTTAGTTAGACAAGTATTTGTAAAAAAAAAATTTGTAGACATCCCAGAGTTGGGAAGAGATACACCTCTGGGGCAGGAAAGATTTCTGTAAAGAAAGAACTGAAATAATTTATGTAAAGTTCCCAAGAAGGCCAGCCATCTTATCCATAACCAATACAACTTACATGAAAGGGGAATTTTGGGGGTTATCTCTTCATCACCAGACTTGTGAGATAATTCTACTCTGCTAAGGCAGTGACATGATATCCTGATACTGCTCTATGAATGAGATAATGTTTCAAATCCTGAGTTACATGAACAACTGAGCAAGTTTACATCTTTAAGACAGATCATCCTCATAGACTGCCAGGAAAAAGAATAATTCAATACAATCTTTACACTTAAAACCATATACTCCCTAAAAAGGTATAAGGCTCAATTACCATGCAAATATATGCCACAGTACTAATTAGCCAAAGATCTGATAAATCAATCAACACTTGATGGGTGGAACCTTTGCAGTCCCTTCAGAACAATAGTAGAATATTTCTAATAGGTATCTCTCTCACCTCTTTGTAGCACTTGCAATTTCCAGAGCAATCTCTAGATCACAGGTGTCAAACTCATGGTGTAATGTTGCCATTATGTGATGTTTGTGATGTTTTCCCCTTTCGCAGAGCTGGGGTGAATATAGGCCTATACATGATGCATCCGGCCCATGGGCTGCCAGTTTGACACACCTGCTCTAGATAGCGTGTTACATTAACCCAATCTTGAGTTACCAGTACATAGATTACTTGATTAATTATCAAGAAATAGCTATAATGGAAGTATAGTTACAGCTGCTGAATCAGCTGGAACTGGGCAAAGGAACTTTTGAAGATAGAGGCCATTTCGACTACAACAGTTTTGCCTTCAAAGAAACTACCATGAATTCAATGTGTCTCTTCAGGGGCAGAACAATTCCATCCAATTATAGGACACTCTACAAATTCCTGGATAAAGGAACTGCCTATTCATAGTGATTTTACATACTCAGGACTTAGCCTCAGCTCAATAATATCAAAATTAATTCAATGTAAGTACCATCTGACTAAAGTCTGTGTGACTTACAATAGAATAAACCATGAAAACAAAATAAGACGGATCTATACAAACATATAGGCAAAAACACATAAACAAGGTCCTCCATACATTTCAACTCAAAGCCCAGGAGTATATCACCATGATGTTTAAAAGTTGGGAAGTGGCTTTTAAATATAGAAATATGAAGGGTAACTCTCTTGAAGTGATTCAAGACTCTCTTAAGTGAGAAGTGCTTTCAAGTGTAGCTCACCGAGTCTACTTCAACTTTCTTCAATTTGGAAAAATCAACTCTATTTTCAAATGGAACTAATAAATAAAGCAACCTGAGAAACAGAATGGTCAGTTTCACTAAATCAAACTTGCATTTTAAACTATAAAGTCTTTGTCCATTATTTGTTAAAAAGCATCTGTTTCTTGTTTTATTTTCATTTATTTTGGAAGTATTGGGCTTCTGAATAAGAAGTTCTATTACTGTTCTATAGTAAGTCCAAATCCTTTTAGTCAGAATCCAGTATTAAATACAGAAACAGAAACTATTGTCTTTCTTTTTTTCATCAAAAAATCTTCGTTTCCTAAAATTATCTGAGTACACAAATTTTTTTGTAAAAATTGATTTAATATGTTTGCATTGAAGATGATAAACTTACCTTGACATAGCTATATCTGATCTAGGAGCTAAAGAAATAACTATATTAAAATATTTGGCTCCTCTCATGCATCTAGAATGAATTGTGGATTTAATTAAATGCTTGTGTTGCTATATTTTGTGTGCATATGTTTATGTGATTTAATAGTAAATGACTGATCACAAGTCTTTGACTTCAAGACTACTATATTCCAGGATATTTCATATTTGAAATATCATAACAAAGTGTTTTATATGAAATCAGACCTAATTTACATATTGCACTAAATCATGGATAGTTTAATTATGGTTTATTGAATAAAGGGTAATTGGCCAGGTTCACAGAGCATGGAAAATCAAAACCAAAATAATGTTTCAGTTTAGTGTGAGGAATAAACCAAGCCATTTCAATATCTACTGGATAATCCTGTTCTTTCTATTCGTTGGCTATGTCTTTCATGGTCATGTATTATTTCTTGGTCATGATTTGTTTAAATAATGTCATCCAGGACCAGACTTGGGACATTTCACAAAATATGTATTGAGCTATAGCAATAGTGTAGCTAATGATTATATATTGACTATGGAAGCTAGGTTTAATGATAGGACATAACTTGTATCTTATAAACTGTATCTGCATTATGAAGCTGTTGGAATAATATCTAAGCATTTTTGGAGCTTAGTTATGATTTGCATTATAGCAGAAGGCCAATTCCTGTTAGATAATATAGCTTCTTCAGAATTATCAAGCAATCAAAATATTAAATCACCCATAACATTTTAGATTTCACTGAGACTCAGCCAACATTATTACAAGGCTTTTCATACATCACTCTAAACTTGGAAAAAAAGAGACTACTGGACAATTCACAAATAAATATGCCAGCCAACAGATGATTATACTTCAAGAAGAGTTATGTGTGTATTCTGCAAATGAATAAAAAATATAGAAGCTAGAGTCCTTTGGGATTAGGGAAGTTAATACATTTTATAAATAAGTAAAAATGTGCCCCTATGTAGATTAATAAAACTAGGAATGTAAATCACTGTATAAAATAATTGTGAAATAAAAATGCCAATAAGCAGCATATAATAGAAAATATATAAAAATAGTTATGATAATCTAGGCTCTAATATCTGAGTCATATTAATATGAGAAAATCTAAGCATCAAACCTCCAAAGTCCATAAATAGAGTAGTATAAGTAAAAAAAGATTCCGCTTTTGCAGCACTCCATGTAATTTTATTAATTACATTTTTCAGTACCTGAAGACAAATCTTTGCGGATGACCAAAAAAGATTAGGTTTATCTCTGCCAGCACAGAAATACCAAATTTTTAATATTTTTGCTCTACCATTTTAAAAACCCAATGCAATAAGATTACCCACAGAACTATTACAGGGATC
The DNA here is from genome assembly GCA_017656035.1 of Myanophis thanlyinensis. Classification (NCBI taxonomy): domain Eukaryota; kingdom Metazoa; phylum Chordata; class Lepidosauria; order Squamata; family Homalopsidae; genus Myanophis; species Myanophis thanlyinensis. The sequence goes on from JAEANM010010382.1 coordinate 11,941, forward strand.
ATGTAATTAATGAAGCACTGGAATATCATAAGCATACTCATATCTATAAATCCTGGTTAGTAACATTGCTATGCTGTTTCTTTGTTTCTCTGAAGACGATAGTAGACCATTTTTAAAAAATACTATTTTACAAGCATTTTTGCAGTGTGACAGAATTTGTATCAGGTTAAGTCACCAAGCCTATCATTTTTAATAAAAGTATTCTGTCATACAACTGCTATCAAATCAATAGCCAACTTTAAGTCCCAGTATTCTATCCATCTCTCTTATCTATGGCTTTTTGTACCTTCAGTGTCTTTTTAGAGTTGTTAGATGACCAAAGGCACAACATTGTGCTCCCTCTGAAAGAGAGTTGAGATTTCTTTAGTTTTCATTCATAAACACCTTCTTGCTTCCATCTAAAAACTGATATGCTTTCTGAATTTGAAATAAGATTCTTTAAACTGATTTTAACCCATTATTGATAAAAATAGGGGAAAAGAATGTTGCTGAAATAATACATTTATTATAGAAATGAATCTTGGCGTGTGGATCTCTTATGAATAGGTGAAAGTGAATTTTTTCTTTTTGCTATTATGTAATCATTTTACCTAACAAACTAATTCAAATCAGCATACTATTGACAAGAAAATGGATCTCATGCAAATTTATTTTAATGGAGTATAGGCCTAATGGATGGAACAAACATTCCTCCTCCTCCTCCTCCTCCTCCTCCACTTTAGATATCAAGGGAGATACAAAGTTTTTGGTTCTTGCACTTCTTATAGCTTCAACCATTGTTATTTGATGCTGCAGTGGTGTGTCTTTGAAGTTGTCTTTCCATCTTCTTCTGGTTCTGTCCTCTTTTCTTTGAGCTTCTACTTATGTATCTTATATGTATCTTATATGGTATGGAGCAGAGGTGAAATTCAGCAGTTCTAGCAGGTTCGCTAGAACCAGTAGTAAATTTTCTAAGCAGTTCGGAGAACCAGTTATTAGAATAAATCTCCTTTTGTTTTTTTCTACTTTACAGGGTTGATCCTGTAAGGAGGGCAGAAAAAAAAACACTCTGGTGTTATTTTTAGCCTAATCTTTATTGCCCTGCTTACAGAAACTGTTTACCCAATCACATGGCCCCCAGACATGCCCACCAAGCCACGCCCACAGAACCGGTAGTAAAAAAATTTGAATTCCATCACTGAGCAGAGGGCATTACATATGGACACTTTGAAGGTGTGATATAAATCAAACAGTAGTTGATAGATAGGTGTGTGTGTGTGTGAGAGAGAGAGAGGATTGATTTCATTCTTAGGAACAATTAATTTTTGAGCACTGACATCTTAAATGCTTTGAGCATGCTGGTTAGTGAATTTTGGGAATTGAAGTCCACACATCTTCAAGTTTCCAAGATTGAGAAACACTGGCCTTAAGCCTAATGGTTCTCTTAAAATAAATCAATCCCTGAAAGCTTTACCTTCTTTTTGAGACTAGTATTCAGTGAAGATGTTTTAAGCAATTTCATTTATCCTCAATATTAGTCCTCTGGCAATCTGAGGAAAAAAATTGTCTAACTACACACTTTATATAAACAGCAAAAATAACCTTCTTAATGTGTGTAGCAAAAGTAAATAACTCTTGTCCAATATAAGCAAACCAGTTTGCTAGCCAGCCAGATAGTTCCTAATAAGGTTTCTTGAGGGAAAAGGAGGGAAAAAGATTTTCTTCATAATAAATAGTATAAAAACTGAATTATTTTGCAGAATTTAAAAATAAATCTGATGTTACAGTAAAAGCAGTTCAGTTTGTTGTTAGAATTAAAATATCTTGTGTAAGCAAAAAATAGGGGAAAAATAACTACCATAAGTGTCCTGATTTTACTTCTTATTGAAGTATAAAATATTAGGACATTCATTAGAAGTATGTAGTTTCATAAAACCATATTACATTGTCTTGTCATAAATCAGTTTCTCAATGTCTGTTGCAAAAATATACTGTTACTAATCTTAGAAAATAAAAAAGGGGCCTGAGAAATAACATGAATAATTTCATAAGATCCTTTATATTCTTACAATTCATGTTCACCCTTAAGGTTAAAAAATGTATAACTTTTGAAAATGGGTATCCCAGTTTGCAACATTATTAAGATTGTTGTTTGCTTTCTCTGTCATCTCTACATATTGGAATTATCCAGTGAATTGATGCGTATTCTAGATGGTTATGTTCAAACAAAATGATTCCTTCTTTAACACATGGCTAATTAATAGATTTCAATCCCTTTAGTCTGTTTTAAAGGAAAAAAAATCCAACCATACATTACAGGTAATCCTCTAACTTGCAACAATTTACTTAGCAACCTTCCTGGATGGCTTCCAATAAGCCAAGTTAATGGGAAAAGCCAGATTTGCTGCATAATGACTGCATGGTTCACTTAACAACTGCAGTGATTTGCTTAACAAACATGGCCCAAAAGATCATAAAATCAGGCATGACTACTTAACAGTTGCCTTGCTTAGCAATAGAAGTTCTGGTCCCAATTTATGGTCATTGTATTGAATGTTGCAGAAAAGATTCAGTGCATTGAATCTTTCTGGAAAAATTCCTTTGATACTTTGATGATCTGTATTGTTTCACACGTGCTCTTGTTTCAGGACCTCTTATAGTTTTTTTGATCAACAAGCAGTATTAACAAGCAGCATGTCAACTTTGAACCAAACCTGGCAGGAGCCATTTTTATGTTCCTTAGTTGCCACACAAAGAGGGAAGGAGGTTGAAATGCCTTACTAGACACAACAGAGAGTTTTCTCATGAAAGCCAAGGTCATCTTTACAGGCAACAGATAAGGTCAGAAAAGGAATGCCTGGAGAGTTTGCCAATTAACCCATTTGGCCAATGTGACCTGTGATACTTGGGGATGGGGTTATTTCCTTTTTTAATTATATTGAAATAGCGGGAAAGATTTAGAGTAGGTATTCCTTTGAAGCAGTGCTAATATGATGTACTTAATAAAGAAGAGCTTTGAGGAGAATTGTAGTCTCAGAGTTCAAATTTGCTTGGGTTCATTAGTTGGAACTTGACATAGCCATAGTTTATATAAATCAGTTATCATGTCACTTTCAAGTCTGGAGACTTCATTTTCTCTCTAATAAATAGCAATGGAATGGGAATGATTTTTTTAATCCAAACTGACCTGAATTTTCTTGGCATTTTTTGAACTATCCTCCTTCCATCAAATAAAAAGCAACTTTTTCCCAAATTAATGACCACCTACCCATTTTTTACACAACGGTTTTGTGTGTCAGCTGAGGTTACCCCTCTCTAGCATCACAGGGAAATCAAATAGCTGCCATATTCTCCTCACAGTTCTTTTGCTTTATTCCTAGCCTATGAGAACACTTTTTTGAAATGCTTATTTATCCTCTACTCTCTTTGCCTTTTGAGAAAAAACTAAGGTATAATTCTTTTACTATATTTCAATAGCTATACATTTTAATATTACTTTTAAGTTGTTTTTAAAGTAGTTATTTAGATTTTGTTAACTAATGTGGATATTTGACTGAAGCTCATAGCTCTATGATCCCAGCTTGTACTTCTGTTTATATCCATATGCTAAAACTGTAAGTTCCCTAGGATTTTGAACATTAAAAAATACTGCAATACTTTAAAAAGGTTCTCTTTTCGTCTCTTTGAGACGAGTCTCAACCTCACTCACTCTCAACACCGGAGCACCCAAGGCTGTGTCCTAAGCCCCCTACTGTACTCCCTATACACATATGACTACATGGCCACAACCAACTCCACCACCATCATCAAGTTTGCTGATAACACCATTGTGGTAGGCCTGATCTCTGACAACAATGAGACAGCCTACCTAGAAGAGATCAAGAACCTAGAGAACTGGTGTCTGAA
>JAEANM010010383.1:0-15824 GCA_017656035.1 Myanophis thanlyinensis
ACAGCTGTACATCCAGGAGGACACCCAGATTGCGAGCCCCTTCCGTGGGGGACAGAATCTCCCCTCCCACGGCCAGCGATAACTTAAGCTGGCTGTATCTGGGCTGGATGAGAATATAATCCAGATAACACTGAATGCAACTAGGTAAGGCCCTAAGATGAGCACCTATTGGGGCCAGCACTTTTGTAAAGGTGCTTGGGGCCAAAGATAGGCTGAAGAACAGGGCCCAATATTGAAAGTGGAGTCCTGCGAAGTAGAACCTAAGATAGTATCTATGAGCAGTATGAATTAGAATGTGGAGGTAGGCCTCAGACAGGTCAATAGATGCTAGGAAGTTGCCCTTCCTGACAGTCTCCAGAATGGAGTGGAGAGTGTGCATTTTAAATTGCTGATATTTGACATGCACATTCAATGTCTTAAATGGCCCGCCATCCCACCAAGGCTTTAGGGACTATAAAGAAAATTGAATAGAACCCGCTACCCCTTTGAGGTGCTGAAACCGGCTCTATAGCCTGGATGTCCAACAGGTTAATAATAGCCTGTTCCATAAGGGTTTGCCTGAGAGGGCCAGATGGAACTGAGCAGGTGATAAAACACTTCTGGGGAATGGAAGAAAATTCTAGAGTCAAGCCCTGTCTGATAGTGCTTAATACCCATTTGTCTGTGGTTGTGGCTTCCCATTGATGAGTGAATAAGCTTAGCCTTCCCCCAATGGGGGCCTCTTGGTGTAGTCTAATGGGGCCTATGGAAGGGGCAACCTTCTGCTCCCCTAAAGGTCTGTTTGGCAGGTAACGGGGGCAGTACCTGTCTTGATAGCGGTCCTGAGACCTTTCTTGTCTCCTGAAATATGGCCGCTGTGCAGTGTCAGGTCCTGAGTCTGTCTTAGGGCACCAAGTGTACAGCACAAAACGGCAGTTGAGTCTTTTACATTGCGGTGGAAGAACCTTTTTCTTATCTCAGTTTTCCACGAGTAGTGTCTAGCACCTCACCAAATAACCTTCCGCCCTGGAAGGTGCCAGAGGTGAGCCTTCACTTTGCTCATAGCTCGGCCTGCCAGCTTCAAAGTCATTAAAGGCACTGAGAGGTGACTGATGCTCCCATGGATCTTGATGCAAAGTGTACAGTGTCAAGTGTGGCATCAGCCGAAAACTGCGTGGCCGCCATTAGTTTATTAAGATCCTGATGCAAGCAGACCTCAGATGGTGGAATTCTGTCTTGCATCTGGCATAGCCAGAGCAGGGTGGCCTTGTTGAAGAAGGTTGCCGCCATGGCTATAGGAATGGCCCAGGCCACTGTCTGAAAGACGGTATGGAGAACCAATTCAGCCTGTTTGTCCTCAGGCCAAAGACCCTCGGACTCATCACCTGATATTAGGGAGAGAGAGGCAAGCATAGAGATTGGGTCATTGACTCAGGAAAGCTGCAATAAGTCAGATAACTCCTTGTTCCCCTGGTAAAATAATTTGTCCAATGAATTAATGGGGACCTGGGAGCCCGGATGAGACCATTCTCTTTTAATAACATCCAATACTAATTGAGGTGTTGGTATCACCGTGCTTTCTGGTATTGGGGAGGAGAAAAGGCTGGTGGCACCAGAGTGCGAGACAGCGGGAATTGAGGTGGAAGAACCCAGCTCAATTGTTACCTTTGCCTTGTTAAGTAGGAATTTAAAGAGTTCTGATGGAAAAATGCCTGTGATAGCAAGGGTGTCTGGTGAAACGACCTCATCATCAGAGAGTGCTGAATACCTATGTTCTTACCCTAGAAAGGACTCTCTGCTGTGGGCGAAAGAAGCATAAGATCTAGAAATCTGTCTAGAAAAGGTTTCCTCTGAAGGGACTATAGAAAGTGCATCTTCCTGGCAGTGGTCCGGGAGTAAGGGCTATATTGATAACTGGAGGCTGCATTGCTGACCTGCAAAGCCTTGAGCTAATGCCTGGGCAATCATAGAATTCAGGTCTGCTTGCGCCCCTGTGGCTCCTCTGAAGGTCTGTGCTCTGCCACTGTGGGGATAAAGGTGGCTTCAGTGGGCCTAGAAAAGTTCTGCTCCTGCTTGCAGAGGGCGCTGGTTCCTTCGGGGAAAGTGTGATGTGCTCAGGGAGCCTTGGAGGGGTTTCAGATGGACCTTGAGTTTCCTCCCCCTGCAAGCATCTTTCTGCTCTGGCAAATTCCCTCTCCAGGGCCTGTGTCTAGAGGAGGCTAATTTATCATCCGCCCTGGGCTTAGAGGAGCCTGCTTTTGTGGAGCCCTTCAGAGAAGGCTTTCAGTGCTTGTTGCATTTTTATCTCCCTGAGATGTAGAAGGGGCCTCAGGTATGGAATGAGGCTCTGGGGCTTCCGTGTGCTGTCTGGAGTTGTGATCCATGATGATAAGTTAGGAGCACTGAGAGAAAGTAGGCCAGCAAGCATTATGCTTTAAATGCAGTTGGCTGGCACAGGTGGATACAAATAGTTCTGCCCAGCAACTCCCTTCTGGATGGGAGGGACACTGATCAATTGAGGTCAGTTTGAATAGTCAGAAAGAGAGCTTTGGAGCTCTTTGAAAAAGACCCAAACTGGGGGGTGTATAAGAGGGGCCAAATTTCTATTCCCCCCCCCTCATTTTAAGGGCAGTCACTCACGATTGCATTGGGGCCATTGGAGGAACGCAGCAAGGCCAAGCAGTGTGTGGTCTCTCTCCTTTTCTCCCCCACAGGGGGGAGGCAACTGAGAGCAGCAAGACAGGCCAATTCTGTGGCCACTCCAGGTTGTAAGCTGGCTTCTTGCTAAAAGTCAGACTGTCGAGTTGCTGCGAGGCATGATCGCTGTTCCCATTTGGGAAGGCGTGTGCATGACATTTGTCTGGGCTGGCGAAGCCTCGCTGTCCTAGCAGTGTTGAATGCCCTTAGGCTGCACAGATGGTTCTTCCCAGCCGGGGAGGACTGGCAGCTGGGCTGGCGAAGTCCTGCTGGCCAAACGGTGTTGGGCAGCCTGAGACTGGCATGGGTGGTTCTCCCCAGCTAGGGAGGCTTGGCAGCTCATCCAGCAAAGTCCTGCTGGCCTAACAGCATCAGGTGGTCTAATATTAGTGTGGATGGTTCTCCCCAGCCGGGGGGGCCATTGCTGAATCACCGCCTCATTCAAAAGGCCTTGCACCATAAAAGAATGGTTACCCCCCAGCCAGGGAGGCCTCACCTCAGCAGCTGCTCTTTCTACTGGCTGGTAGAAGAGGCTCTGGAACAATTCTAAAATTACCTGAGGAAAGGTTAGCTGTGGTTTGAGAGCTGAAAAATAGAATTCCAAGAAGGAGCAGGAGCCCCAAAATAAATGTCAGATCGATCTCTGACTGAGCCAAATAACTGGGGATACCAGCAGAGGCAGACTCTTTTGATTGGTTCAGTCACAGATCATCTGACAGGGGCACGCCCATTCTTGGATTCTGTTACTCAGCACTATGGAGAAAAAATACATCTTAGTGGTTGCCATGATGGTATTAAGTATAAAGAAGATGACATTTTTCTCTTTAAGTAGCAGCAAACCGAATGCTAAATCAGCTGAAACCTGGGAGATGAGAAGAGGGGTACAAGAGCTTTCATCTGTCGGAAATAAGACTTTTCAAGCTCTGCAAAGTTTTATCATTGTAAAGAGAAAGATGGTTCCTAATTTCCATTTTAGATATATCACAGCTGAGTTGGAACTAAATTAGCTCAGTTTTCTCACACAGACAGTGGTGTGAGAATACATTGGTATAGAACTGATTCTAGAACAGAAACAGTGGATATTTAACTGATAACTAGTTATGAAACAGAATTAATTATGAGATGGTAATTAATTTGTGAAGGGGTCACTATTATAAGCTATTGTCCATGGTAGAAATTACTAGTGTTATTTACCAGGATTTTTTTCTCCTGGCATTCTACTGTCTTTTTTTTTTTTTTCTAGTCAGAGTAGAGCAGGGGTGTCAAACTCATGGCCTGCAGGCCAGAGGCATCACACTCTGGCCACACCCATGCCTGGTTTAGCAAAGAGGGGAAAGTCGTGATACATCATGTGATACCGCCGTGATGACATGAGTTTGATACCCCTGGAGTAGAAGATAAATTCTGAATTTAAATTGATTTTAAAATTGCCCCCAATACTTGAAATGTCCCTTTGTATACCTTACAGGACTTAGTCTATTAAATAATATCACATATTAAGATTGTGTAAAAGTTCAGCAAGAAATATTAAACATTTCAATTGGCCATCTATGTTCACACGTTAACAAATGGGAGAACATCACACAGAGACAATTCTGCATCCCCTCATCCTGTTCCCTCCCTCCTCATCTTTTAATTATATTTTATCATGATTGGGATTTCTCTTTTTATTGTTTTAGACGTAGCATATTTATATGCCATTTTAATTTTTAATATTGTAAGCCACCTGGAGTACTTTTGTTATGAGACAGACAGCAAATCAATCAATCTATCAATCAAATTGAAAATGAATCTTTATGTCTATCTTACTCCCATTATGTGGAACAACAAGGGTTTCTAATAGGCCTTTATACATCTCAGTTGCAGACCCCTGTCTTTGACTTCATATGGTGGCTGTCATATAGCAAAACAAATTAATTGTATAAAGATGGAACTTTGAACAAATCTGTTTCTATTTCTACCTAGTAGTCAATCTAGACCTTAACTTTAATCAATCTTAAATGGATCTCTTCTTTCCTTACCTGGAACATATTGAAACAGGAGTTGAATAATTATTTAAGATATTTGGACTAAACAAAAGTTTAAAATTTAAAATCCACATTGAATGTTATCAGTTAAGACCAATATTGAGACAGTAATACAGATTTTCAGTTTATCAAAACTTCAGTTCCCTTCAGACCTGCAGGGAAGCCATTGTAGGATGCTTGCTGTTTTAAAATGGTGGAAGAAAGATAAACAAAGCAGACTCCAAGTCATAAAAGCTCAGTTGCCTTCTTGGCTAAATAAATTCTTGTGGAATTTTGTCCTCACAAATCTTTGACCTACAAGGCAAGCTGTGCCAGGTTATTTATTAAAAGTCAGTTCTCTTTATGGCCATTATCTTTAGCTCTTAGGTTGCAAAATTCCAGAGTGCAGCAGCATTGAAAATTTGAGGCAGAGTATCATTTTATCAGCATGGACCATTAATGTATATTAAATGGAAACTTTGATTAAAAATCCATTCATTCATCACAAGTACTGTATATGTTAGGGTGACCATATTTGATATTCAAAAAAGAGGATGGGGGGGCGGTGGTGGTGGCGGGGGGGTGGGGGGTGGCGGCAGTGGGGGGGCGGGGGGGATGGCTTCCCTTCGCCTGGAAATCGACCGCAAATGCAAACTCAGCACCACAGCCCCTCCCCGGAGCTCTCTGCAGCGTGGCTAGACTGAGAAGCAAGAAGTTACTTACATCGGGATGGCTGGGCAAGACCTCTTGCTGGAGCCGCTTTTTTCCCCATTTGCCCGGATATGACATCTCCACTTTTACATCCAGTCCGGGGTGTCCGGATAAATTGATAAAATTTATAAAACCCGCCCGGACGCCCCGGACTGGACATAAAAAGAGGACATGTCCGGGCAAAAGAGGGCGGTTGGTCACCCTAGTATATGTTACTTTGCCTAACACGACTGCCATCATATCTGATTCTATTGGAGAATTCTATTTTTCAACAGCTATTTTTAGAGGGGAAAAACCTGGCATGACAGAAGAATTTACATTGATGTCTAGGTTTCTTCCTGTTACCCTAAGAGGAGAAGAAACTAAGCTGCTACTAGAGAGTAGGCACACCAATCTTCTGCACCTCCTACTATAGGCCTCTGATTCTCTGACAGCAGGAGAATTAGAAGGAGAACAAGCAGTTCTCCAAAGGAAAAACTGAGGGATTGTCTTCATATAATGCTCCCTTCTTTGAGTTTTGTTCTTTGGGAACATTCAGCTAGATCTCCTATATTAAAATGAACTATGGCTGAAATATCTGTATTTGATTAAAGCATCTTATTTGGCATTCTGATCAGTTTTTATTATTTTCACAATGCAATTATTTCCAAAATTATATACTCTAACTTTGAGTGAATAAGTAAAAAAAAAGGCAGAGGGGATATTTTGTGGTTTCAATTTTTCACAAAAGCAGTGTGAAAATTATGTACAGTAGAAAAAAAATAAAAACTATGTTTCTAGTGACAATCCTACTTTATATTTTTTCAGTGTTACACATATATGTGTATTATACATTCAAGGAAAAGAATCTAGTTATATGGATTCAAAATCATGATTTTGAGAATTAAAAACAATAAATGTTTGCTAAGTTTGCAAACATTATGGTTAATATTTGCAAATATATTATTATACTTTGAAGAATAGGAATCATAGGTAGCTCAGTGGAATACACTTATTTAGAAAGCTTATCTGAGTGTAAAGTGCCACAAATCACTTATAATTTACATTCAAAAGTATTCCTTGCACAAACAATAATATTCAAATGATGTTGCTCCAAAATGTGAAAATACTCTGAATGTACTATATTGCTTCCCTTCCTCCTCAGTGCATATTTAAGTGATGACTCATTTAATGACTTTGCCATAGATAACAAAAGGGGAAGGACTGTACAGAAGCCATATACTATTCTGAAAAGAAAGTAAGTCTTGCAAAAGAAAATTCAATACCTTTTTCTATAACTTACTGTAATTAAAAAACAAAAGGAAGTATGTATACTTTATGTAGCTTTCAAGTAACTATCTCTTTTCTGAGAGATGATATAAATAGACCAGAAAGCATTTTTAAAAGTTAAGTCCACCTTGTGATCTAATTATTTAAAAAATTGCTTCTTGTTATCCTCAACTATATTTCTGATGTATAGTTATCAAATTTATGCCTAGAAACAGGACATGAGCTACTCTATCATCTATTTCTGCATTTTGGATAAGGTATAGTTAGTATATATTACATTGGTGTGGCATTTTCTCCATCAAATCAACCAAATTTGTTTCAAAAGGGTTTATAATTTTAGTAGAAGTCTCTCTTTACTATATAGTGACATAACTGAAAATATATATTTAAAATATTTTAACGATATAATCCTGAAGTCACTATTTTAAAGTATGTCAATTCAAAATATAATGGTGGTGAAACCTGATTTGTTAAGATAACACTGCATATTTTAAGACATTTAAGACTTTGGTCCTGCTAACAAAAGCTTATTTTTTAAAGGATTGCTGTGTGATTTGTTTTGTAATTACAAATTGAGAGTGATTTGTTTAGTAATTACAAATTGAGAGAAATAGGTTAAGCCTCTGTTCATTCCATCTCCCAACTTTGATAGTGTTTCTGAAGATGCATTTAGCACAGTGGTGGCGAACCTTTTACTTACTGAGTGCTGAAAAGTACATGCTTTGCACGTGCCATCCGCACTTGCGTGTGGTTCCTCCATGTGTGCTGCATGTGCAACTGCACCATCTGCACACGCATGCAGCTTTTGCATGTGCAATGCACGTGTGCTGCACGCAGGCACTCACACACACATGAGAAATTGCATGTGCATGCACAGGAAAGCTCCAAAGATCAGCTGGATTTCCTGCTGCAATTGTGCGCATGCCCAGCGGATGCCCAAAGACCAGCTGGATCTCTGCAATCGCGCATGCGTGCATGTGCATTCGTATGTGCATGCTCAGCTGGAGGTAAGTTGGCCAACAGCTTGTGTGCCCAGTAAGATGGCTCTGCATGCCACTTGTGGCACCCGTGCCATAGGTTTGCCATCACAGATTTAGCATCTAATATGGCCCAAGAAAATGTTTTCTCTGGGCTATACTATTACTTCTAATACTAGAATCCAATAGGTCAGGAATTTATGCTTGTCTCCATTATATATTTTCATGCTGGACAATGGAATTTTCATTACTGTATTCTAAACAGGAGCAGACTCACCTTGAATATTTATAGAGGAATTGACTGTGTGAGAAGACTTTTGTAAGTGTGAACAGTGTTGTGATAGATCTGGGGTTGCAAACCCCAGTCCACAGACTGGTACTGGTCTTTGGCTGTTGGGAACAGGGCCACATTAAATGGTGGGTGAGTGCGTGAGCACACTAAGCGTCATTTGCACAAGTGACAGGCACCCATCTGAAACCATACCATCTGTGATGGCCTGGGCTGTGGTATGAAAGCAACACAGCCAGAGAACAAGTCTAATTTCCCTTTACGGCTCTAACTGTGTCCCCCAAATGTCCCCACATTCACTACCAGTCCTGGAGCAAAGCTCTCACAAGCACCTTCAGAAGCCTCTGGCTGTGAGTAGTCCATTTAGCAAAGTTAGCCACCCAGTAACCAGGGCTAGCAATCCAATAAACCAGGTTAGCCAAACAGTGACTAGGGCCAGCAGTCCAATAAGCCAGGTTAGCCAAACAACAACCAGAGCCAGAAGTTCAGCAAAGCAGGCAAACCGGGCAAGGCCAATAAACAGAGTACAGCAATCTCCAGGTGTTGGCAAATGTACACAAGTCTCCACAGATTCAATGCTTGATCCCGACAAATATACCTTGCACTGGCACCTCCTTACATCTCAGTCCCCAGGTGTGTCTTGTGAAAGGGAACAGAGTATTCTCTTCCCTTGTAGCCAGCTCAATTTGCATTGGTCATTGGTCCTCTCTTCTCTCGTTTTAAAATCAGGAGGGGGTAGTCCTTGTTCTTCTCCTAATCTCTGTCTCCCCTGTTCCTCCCTGTCTGCAGGCCTTACTAATTCAGAAAAGCCATGGCCAGACTGACTCTGCCCTTCCTCACTTTCCTCCAAGGCCAACAGAGCCACTCCCTCAGTCTGCTCTTGTTCCAGCTCCTCTTCTCCTGCAGATTCAGATTTCAATGGAGGCATGACACCCTCCCCCCACTGCTGTTGTTGCTGGTCCACAGAACCTGAAAGGTTGGGGATAGCTATACTAGATGGATCAATTATCTGCAAGTCATGGTATACTCTGGAGTCTTTCAATAGATTCTTCTGGGTCAAAGAAATGAGTTCTCCTGTTTTGGTTATGAAAAGATTTGCCAACAAAAACTAGGATTATACTGACTTAGTAGTTACTCTTGTTTAAAAATTACCTGATCATTTTTGTATTGAAAAACTGCACACTTGCAAAATATAACATGTGAAAACATGCTATTTGCATGCCAATATTTATGCTATTGTACTAGTGCAATAATTGAGTTTTGTTCACACTTTCATTAAGTTATCCAGGTTGTACCCTCAAAGCAGAATTGTCAGTGTACTCTACACAAACCTTTTGTCTGTTTAGATGTAAAAATCTATATAATTTAAATGAGTATTATCCAAACATATTATTCTGATAAACCAAATCATATTCTAATCACATATTGCCAATGTGGAAGGCAATCACTATCAAAAAGTGCTCAGCTGTCTAGAATTGGTTTTGAAGAAGTGCATCTGTTTTTTTTTTATGTGAACACTTTATATCCACAATTTATTGATTAGTTTGGATGTCGTAAAAACATATACTGGATGCTATCATTTAGCAGGAATCCTTAATGGCAAGCTGTGTCTTATGTTTGTTTGTTAAGCAAAGCAACAGAAAAATAGTAAATTGATGAAATTATAATTAAAAATGATAAATCGAAATTTTTATTCTGGAGACTTGCACCTGATTCGCATCAATTTCAGTTCTATTCCTACTTCTCAGATTTAAATGAATCTGAATCTAACTTTACCTGTATTAGAAACTGCTAAACCTATTTAAGAGTATACCTCTGAATGGTATTGAAACTGACACAGTATACTTTGAAATATACAATTTATAACCTCTTGGGAATAAATAATGTGCTTCCAAAGGTATCACAGCAACAGTAGTTGGCGTTTTCTCTCTCGCTCTCTCTCTCTCTCTCTCTCTCTCTCTGGTTGACTGAATTGTTAAGAGCTGTGTGCAAAAGTAGGTTTTAGGGCTGTGTGCAAAAGCATTTGATGCAGCTACATGTACAGTACAATATTTTCTTCCTCTAATATATTATCTTTCATTTCTGTTCCGAGCAAATTGACCTTCAGAAGCCCAAGGAATGATCACGAATTATTTTCTTAATATACATTAACTCAATTTGTTAAAGTATAAGCTTAACAATAATGTCAAATATTCTGCTCTTAGCCAGCAAATGCAGAGTTGATGAAGTAGGAGAAACAAGTAATTAATTTAGAAGAAAAAGTGTAAGACTCCATGTGGAAGATATACCCAAACTCCTTGAAACATTGTTCCCATCTAATTCCAGATGTTTTGAAATGAAAGTTATATACAGAAACAGCTATATGCTAAACCTTCTTTAAAAAACAAAACTACTCAGAAATATTTCTGAAGGAATAGTTTTGGAGAGGCAAAATGTTTCCATGTTTATTAACAATCATTAAGCTATATTATATATTATTGCATACTTCTGCCACTTCTTTTCTCAGTATGATGTTAATTATCCTTTATTTTCAGCATTAATAATGGTACAATATTCCATTGCCTCTGAGCAATTGAAGACAGGATTTAAACTGATTACCAAAACTAACCATTGTTAGTATTAACCATTGTTAAAATGTAACACTAATCCATGGTTAAAGTTGGAAAAAGGGAAAACCAGGAGAGTATAAAATTATACACAACATTTTCATTTGGATATTCATACTGTCTGTGTGTCTAAACCATTACTGAAACATTAAATAGATGATAGCAGAAAATTTGCTTATTTTCAGTACCTTCAAAGGACTCTTAATCTCTCTTGGAAATTGCTTATTAGTGGCTTTTTAAAAATATATATTATATTGTCAGAAAAGTCTTATTACACCAGGAGACTAAGTTCCAGTACCATCTTATGCTTTAAAAATGATTAGACTTTGGTCAAATCACTGTCTCTCAATCCATGACATCAAGTTCAGGTAACATGCCAGTCAGGTCTTTTTTTATTACATTATAAAAATTCCATTTCCAGTTAAACAGTGTGTTGTCTGGGTACAAATAATTTTAGGAAATAATACTCAAAGCATTTACTATAATGTTCATGACATAGGTATTAATTATATAATAATAATATTTGCTTATGCATTTTAACAATCCTTCTTTATAACATTAGTGACTAGTCCTTTCCTTACACTTCCATGTTTCTAACTTCTGTTTTTATTGGTTAACCATTGATAAAATAAGTCCCATGTTAAAAAGTATTCAGTTTCTTCCTTTTACTTAATTTTCAGTGTTAGTCTATCAATTTCTGTGCACTCTAGTATTTTTTAAATTACATTTTAATCTGTAGGGATCCCTTCATTTTTCCATTGTTGTGCAAATATAATTCTAGCTGCAGTTAATACATGTAAAATCAAATATGTATTCACCTTGTTATACTTATCTGGTAAAATGCCCAACATAAATATTTCTGGTTTTAAATCTGTAAGTTTCTTCATAATTTTTTCCAACCATGTATGTATTTTTGTCCAATTTTTTTTTGCTTTTAGGCATTTCTACCACATATAATACGAACTAGGTGTCTGATTACATTTCCAACATTTAGCGGACACGTCCTTAAACATCTTTGCCAATCTTGTGGGTGCAAAATGCCATTTATAAAACATTTTATAAAGATTTTCTTTATATGCAGTTGACATTATTAATTTATAGTTCCTATCGCACAGTTTCTGCCATTTATCTAACTCTATTTTGTAACCAAAATTTTTAGTCCACACTATCAGTCTACTTTATTTGCTCACCTTCCATTTTAATACTTACCGTGTTTCCCCTAAAATACGACCCACTCTGAAAAGAAGCCCTATCATGTTTTTGAATGCATACACTCAAATTAAGCCCTACTGTAAAATTAGCCCAAATTAAGACCCTGCCCACACCGGGGTGCAGGGGTTGGGGCAAGGCGCACAGGTAAAAAATAAACTAGGGTAGAGATGGAGAGGGTGAAGCTGCCCTATTTACTATGCCTTGCATACCCCGACACCTCTGTCACTTTCTTCTTGGCTGCTTCTTCTGCAGCCATTTGCCACCACTCGCACATATTGCCTCCACCCTTCATTTCACTGTCAGAGCCTTCCGAAAGCTCTCTGCAGCTGTAAAATGGGTTCTGGATGGACACACATGGTTCCCCCGTCCTCCGTTTTGCTGTCAGAGCCTTCCAGAAAGCCCTCTGCAGCTGTAAAATGGGCTACAGATGGATGTGCGTGGCGCCCCCGGCCTTCATTTTGCCTTCAGATGCTTTCCAGAAAGCACTCTGCAGCTGATAACAGAGTTCCAGATCAATCTGAATGTATCAGTGCCTCCGTTTTGGAAAGCCAGACTGATATTTTCAAATAGTGTTGTTCTTTAATTTTTACCCATACTGATAATAGTGCATTTCTAATGTAATGTCTTTGGAAATAGCTATGTATTTTATTTTTCCCATACCATAAGAAGGCATGCCAACCCAGTTGAAGATCATACCCCACCAAGATTAATAATCTTTTATGCCTCAAACTAATACATTCTTTCACCCATGTAAATACCGAGGCCTGATAATATAACTCCTAGCCTAACAGCCCAGAGCCCCCTCTATTTTTAGAATCTTGAGCATTTTCATTCTTGCTTTTTCCCTTGCAAAATATATCTTAATATTATTTTAATTCTTCGAAGTATTTTTCCAGCTTTTGGGGAATTGTTTGAAATAAATATAACAGTCTCAGCAAGATATTCATTTTCTTCCTGTCATAGCTATTCTTCCTGTCAATGATAGTTGCAGGTTTTTCCATTTCTCAAGATCTGCTCTAATTTGTTGCTTCAGCTTACAATAATTATCTTCTTTAATAGTTGCACATCTTGCTGTTAGCTGAATTCCTAAGTATTTTACTTTCTTAGCTATCTGAATATCTGTCCTTTTCATTAACTCTTTTTTTCTGTGTATCTGTAAGGTTTTTAACTAGTATTTTAGTTTTTTCTTTATTTATTTTCAGTTCTGCAATTTCACCTTATTCTTCCATTTTTTGATTAATTTGGGTCCAGTTTCTTGTGGATCTTCCAAGATGAAAAATAATCATTTGCAAATGCCTATAGCTTGTATTTTTCTTTTTTTTTTCTCCATACCTTTTATTTCTCTGTCTTGTCTAATTTTGCTGTTTAACACTAACAATGTCAATAAAAATAGCAAAGGATATAGTGGACATCCTTGTGCCTTTTTTATATTAATGTTCTCATCATATCCCAATTTACCATCACTTTTCCTGTGTTTGTGATATATTGTCTTGGTCATATTAATAAATCTCTCACCAAAGTCCATAAATTGTAGTTGAAATAGCATAAATTGCCAATTTATGTTATCAAATGCTTTCTGCACATCTAAAAAAATCAATGCCATTTGTTTTTCAGGATGTGCTCCATAGTACTCCAATGTATTTAAAATCATTCTAATATTGTTTTTAATCTGTCTCTCGGACAGAAATCTATTCTCGTCTTAGTGTATAAATTCATACAAAACCCTTTTTTGTCTCTCTGCTATTATTGACACATATACTTTGTAGTCAGCATTCAATGAAGATATTGGCCTATAGTTCTTTATCTGCATAAAATCTGATCTAAATTAAATCCATCTAATTCCAGATGTTTTGAATTTGGAAGCTATATACAGAAACAGCTATATGCTAAATCTTCTTTTAAAAATGCAAAGCTATTCAGAAATATATTTCTTCATCATACAAGAGAGAGGGAGAGAGTACTAACCATTTCCTATACTGTCCCACTTATGCAAAGACACACCACAGGTGTAAGGAGTCTATATTAAGGCTTCCAAACTTGAACTAGTATTCTCTAACAATTCCCTGTGCTGATACCAGCTCAACCCCAATGAGTTCCACAGGCTACTCAAATGAAGCCAATACTAGTCCTCAAGGAAAAGGAAAAGCAAGTTCTCTAGACAAAGGCAAATTCCAAAACAAAGGCAAATCCAAAGGAAAGGCAAAGGAAACAGCTGAAGAGACACAATCCAAAGTTCATGGCAAGAACACACAGCAAAACAAATATGTTGTTCCCAGCGTCGTCGCCATCTGCTGTACTAAATAGCCAACTTCTAATGCAGCCCATCAAGAAGGGTGAGGCTGCCTCCTTGTGAGTAATCTGATTGACCTTCACTGCTCCTGCCTTTTCTCTGCCTTACATGTTCTTAGCTCAGGCGCAGAAGGCAGTTCCTCATCATTATTACTAACCAGCTGCATTTTCCCCACCTGAAGCCTCAGGACTGTCCTGCTGCAGCTGTGCTTCAGCCAAATCACTCCCAGACTGCTGCTTGGAGCCATTAACCAACCCTTCTCCTTATATGCCTGGAATTGGTTCATCTTCCTCTGAGCTGACAATTGGAGAGGTATCTAGGGACATGTCAGGGGAATCATCACTTCTCCTCAGAAGTCATTTTGGCAGTGGTTTCATCGGCCACCTCAGCATAGGTTTTTGGCCTGGTGCTAACAAGAACAAGGGTGAAGGAGGAAGAGGGAGAGGAGGGGGAGGGGGAAATGGCAGTGGTAGGGCCTCTGGCTGAAGATTGCCAACCCTGTTCTAAGTTAACTTTCACAGACCACCAGACATATGAATGTGCTTATTTTCTTTTTGTTCCTAATCCTTAAGACAGATTTTTTTTAAAAAAATCAAAATTTCTACCAACATAACTGTATATCTTTTTCAGAATAACAATAATTTTTTCTTGAAGATAGTAACAGCAGAAGGGCAGGAAAGTAACATAGCCTGAATATTTATAACATCTATTACAGTACTTATACATATGTATAACTATCATTTTCTTCTCCTTTCTAAAATATGTATACATAAGTGTATCTTCTTGTCTGCAAAATATCCTCCCACTGTGTTCTTGGGGGAATTCTTCCAATGTGCACTGATAACAAATACTGCATTGAGCTTTGGGTCCTTGTTCTGTTTCAGGTCTCAAAACACATGAAAGCATACCTGGCTGTATGCCACAACTAATGGGGAGATAAGCAACCCCCTGGCTGAGAGCCCAGAATGCTATCTCAAGGCTTGATAGAAACTCATGGATTCTCCGAACAACCTTTCCACATGGCTGACTTAGTAAAACTGTTGTTTCCTGCAAAGTTCCCCTCCCTTCGCTCCTCCTATAAGCTCTCCAGGAGGGGCCAATCATTAGCCACCTGTATTCTATTTTCTTCTTTGGCCCTGCTTCCGAAGCTGCTCTATCCACCTGGCAGCCCTATGCATACGTACATCAGGGACAGCCTCCCTGTTCTTCCTCACTGCTGACTCAGAAGCCAATTGGTGGCTGACAGACCACTCTAGTCCCCACTCTGACTCCGAACACGCCCCAAAGTTTTCCTCAGCCTCCAGGGCAGTCCCATAGTGTTCATCAGTGTCAAATTCCACCAACAGCTCAGCCAGCCGCTGTTGGGCCACAACAATCCTGTGCTTTGATTCCACAATACAAATTATATTGTCTCTCCTAAAGAAAAGATGCCAGGGAGAAATGTTGAAAAAATACTATTCTCTTTTTCTAGTTTATCTCCTTCCTTCCTTCCTTCCGTCTTTCATATCAGTGTGAATATATCTTGAAGGAAATATTTCCACTATAAATTTTAATAATGGAGCAATGCAATTAACCAGAAATATTTCTACCAATACTGAGAAGCTCTTCATAACTGAATGAAGCAAAGAAATATAACTAAAGACTATAATGAACTATCAGTGTTCTGTTACACTCAACGTGACCCCTTGTCCTAATTGAGATTCACAGGCAACTAAACTCTCCTTTGCATTACTTCCTCCAAGGAACAGGCAGGTGTTGTATTTGGCAAGATTTAATGCAAAAAAGTGT
>JAEANM010010384.1:0-15824 GCA_017656035.1 Myanophis thanlyinensis
ACCAAAATGGATTTCTTCCTAAGAGACAGATTAAAAACAATATGAGAATGATTTTAAATACTTTGGAATATTATGAAACACATCCAGGAAGACAAGGCTTTGCTCTTCCTGGATGCACAGAAAGCATTTAATAATGTAAATTGGCAATTTATGTTTTTACAATTGGAAGAAATGGATTTTGGGGAAAAATTATTAATATGATTAAGGTAATTTATCATAAACAAACAGCACAAATTATGGTGAATGGAGATATGACAGGAAAATTTAATATAATGAAGGGGACAAGAAAGGGTTGCCCACTGTCTCCTTTGTTGTTTATTTTGACTTTGAAGGTGTTAAACTGGATTATTAGGCAGGAGGATACAATTGAAGGGGTGGAGATTAAAAAAGAAAGATATAAATTGTAGGCATTTACAGATGACTTGGTTTTTGTTTTAGAAAACCCACGAAAATCAGGACCTAAACTGATAGAGAAAATAGAAGAATATGGGGAAGTGGCTGGTTTGAAAATGAATAAAGAAAATATTAAAATGTTAGTTAAGAATTTAACCACCATACACACACACACACACAAAAAGAATTAGTGGATGAAATGGCTATCCAAATTGTGAAAACAGTAAAATACCTATGAATTTTTTTAACAGCACAATGTGGAACAATTAAAGGTGGATAATTATGATAAACTACTACAATCACTTAAATTAGATATGAAAAAATGGAAACATCTGCAGCTATCACTGATGGGAATAGCTGCGATAAAAATGAATATTTTACCAAGGTTATTGTACTTATTTCAAACTATACTGATAAAACTAGAGAAAAAATATTTTTAAGATTTGAACAAGGTGATGGTGAACTATATATGACAGGGGAAGAGAGCTATAATAAAATTACAATTATTACAAGATGCAAAAAACTGAGAGGGTTTTGGTCTATCAGATTTTGAATTATATTACCAGTCAGTAAAATTTACATGGGTGAAAGAATGGATAGAATTGAGAAATGAAATATTATTGACATTGGAAGGTCATGATTTACAACTGAGGTGGCATGTGCTTTTATGGTATGGAAAGAACAACATTCATGGATACTTCCAAAGACATTATGTTAGAAATTCATTATGATTAACATGGGAAAGAGTAAGACAACAACATTATTTGAAAATCCCGGTCTGGCTATCTACAATATAAGCATTTACTCACCCAAATTTGGTGGATTTGGGAAATATCATTAATTATAAAGATATTTTGAATGTTAGTGAGGAGCTCAAAACAAAACAAGAATTGAACACACAAGGGATTGATATGTCTTAGTACAACTACATTCTAGATATGTCAAAGATATTAAATTATATGGTTTCTGTAAAGACTTAACAGAATTGGATCAAATTGTGAGAGGGACAGATAAAAAATTAATAAATATATATAATTATTTATTAAGTAGGAAGTTGGAGGAAGAACAAGTTAAAGAAACAATGATTGCCTGGGCAAGAAATTTTGGTTATACAATTGATCTGGATTTATGGTAAAAACTGTGGGATAGGAATTATAAAACAACGTCAACAACGTATAAAGAGAATGCTGAAAATATGCACATGAGCACGCATGTCCAAACTTTTGCACTTAACAATAGCACTTAAACTTATATACTGCTTCACAATGTTTTATAGCCCCCTCTAAGCTGTTTACAGAATGAGCATATTGGCTCCACAATCTAAATCCTCATTTTACTGACCTCGCAATGATGGAAGGCTGAGTCAACCTTGAGCTGCTCAGAATTGAACTCCTGGAGTTAGCATGCAGTACTACATTCTAACCACTGTGCAACCACTGCAGTTGGAAATGAAACATTAGCCAGAGTAGAGGCAGAAGCGATGAGGGGATTGACTTGTGAAATATGTCAAGGGAAGGATTTGGCAAAATTCTGATGAAATGGCATGAGAAATGTCATTGAACAAAATTTGGGAGCGGGACACACCATTATGTTGGACAAAGATGCACAGACCAGTTTGTTGCCTCTCCATGGGCTTTTGAAAAAAATATAACTGTCTTTTTGTCTCATGGCCAGTACACACTGGCCCCTCTCTGATGACCTCTACTTGCCAGGGTCAAGTGAGGGGTGGTAGTCAGCCTCCTCTCAGCAGGCAGGTCATGTGGTGGGAATATTGTCTTTTCATCAGTAGGTGGGTCAAGCAATGGGGTGGTATTCAGGTGACTAGTTGGACCCTTTTTCTCCTTTTTTGCTCTTTTTTGAACTGTCTGTTGGGTTCCCCTTCCACAGTCTCTGCTCCTTTGTCGACTCCTCTGCTTGTGCCCTTTCACTCAAACTCTTCTCTTTCTCCGGCCTGCAGCACGGAAGCCTCTTCTATCCTATCCCCTTCTTTTCTCAGGCTTGGCCCACAGAAGCCTCTGCTATCTTATTCCCTTATTTTCCCCCAGGCTTTCCCTACAGAAGCCTCTGTTATCCTATTCCCCTATTCCTCCTTTTTTCTTCTTCTCCCCCCTCTGTCTCCTCCCCTTCATACCAAAACTTCCTCCTTTTCCTCCCTGCTACATTTATGTCTCCTTTTCTTCAATTCTTTCTCAGCTTCCCTATAAATTCTCTTAAGAAGTAGCCAACTAGAAATTTATGGGAAAATTACAAATAGGACCTTGTATTCTGCAAAAGTTGGCATTAGAGGCACACTGCCTTAATACTAAAGCTAATATCTAACCATCATGACTAGATATTCCTTGGACATTTGAAAATAATGAAAATAATCTGTAACCTTTATCCAAGCTAATAGCCACCCTTCTTTCGAGGATAATAAATTCTGTCTTTGTAATATATACTAAATAAAGGAGTATTACTAGAATACCATGAATTATTGTATATTTTTCTCCCATTATTTCTCTACTTCTGGTGAAGCAAAATTTCCCAGAGAGTATAAACTTCTCTTATCAGGCCTTTGTCAGC
Organism: Myanophis thanlyinensis; assembly: GCA_017656035.1. Lineage (NCBI taxonomy): Eukaryota > Metazoa > Chordata > Lepidosauria > Squamata > Homalopsidae > Myanophis > Myanophis thanlyinensis. The sequence continues at coordinate 2,956 of JAEANM010010384.1, forward strand.
ATAATAGATTTGAGTGGTCCTTTTATAAATATAACTGTTGCTTCATAAGAATATTGTATAGAAACATATTCAGAAAGAGACAGATTATTACACTTTTGCTTCATACATTTTAAAGAGACAGAAATCAATTTTCCCTGTCAGAAATAGTTAAAATGATTTTGTGTTACTTTCCCACCAAAATGAAATCAACACCTTTCTTTAAAAAATTGTACATATATAATTATTTCTTGGACCCTAAATAGGACGTGATATGTGCCCTGATGGTTTTGCACTACAACTCCCCAAAGTCTTGCTGTAACTGTGCTGGTTGATGAGTATTGAACTGTTAAACAGATAGTATATTTTTTGCTATAGTGGGGGTACTATTATTATAGCGGGTATAAAATAGGGTACTATTTTACTATAGCAGGGGTACTATTATTATTTTTGCTTTTGTGGTAGCATTCCTCATCTGGCCACTGTCCTGGAACTTTGTTAATTGTGCCAAATGAAATGGAGGCATCATTTTTATTTTTATTTTTATTAACTTTCTACTGTATACTGACTTTGCTTTTCAATATACGTATATGTTAAATTACACTTCCGCTTTTTAGATCAATACTTACAAGGATTTCTATGGAGCTTTATAAAACCTATTTATCAGATACAATGTTGAGAAACCCTGTATAGCTTATGGATAATGCCACCTTTGCAATATACTAGCTAATCTCGAGGGTTTAACTTCTATATTGCATTGGATAAAGTATTTTCCTTTTTTATTGGTCAATTAGCTGATTAAAGATACTGACCAAACATTCAATCTATCTAATGGAATGCATAGTATTTAATTTAATTAGCATGATTCCTTCATTTAAGTAGACATGCAGTTAACAAAACCTTTTTCACATCTATTTCTATAAACTATACTAGTTTTTGCTAGAGAAACTATATATTTGGAAAGGTTTCTGCTGCACTTCTTGCTGGCCAAGGATTAATCTACATAACATATTTCCATTTCTTTTACCTGGATATAGTTTAATATTTATTTGAAATGGAAGTAATTCTTTTCCATAAACTAGGAACCACTGAGATAGTCAAGGCCTTTAGGAGTTCTTGTTTTTCAGATTCTAATATGTCTCTCTTTCCTGCTTTGATATGTTATTTCTGCAGAGTGTTAAAATCTCAACGGCGTAATCGTGTAGATTTTTATAGATAATTGAAATAGAAGCCATAGAAAATTAGTTACAATGCACAGAAGTTTATGCTTTTTTAAAAAAAAATTATCTTGTTGCCTTAGCCATTAGATAAACTGCTACCCTAATCTCATGTGTCCTAAATTTCTATAACACAAACCAGGTTGTCTAGTAAAATAGGGTTTAACCCAGTGCCCCTCATTTCTTAATGGCCCCTTAGGGAACAACAAATTGAAGCTACATAATTTTGAGCAAGGGAATTCTATGACATTGCAAACATGTTGGAAAATTCACTTGGGACTGAAAAGACTGGATGGAACTGAATCGGAGTATTGGCTGTTATTTTTGCCAAGTTACATTTCTGTTATTTACTTGGCTTTCAGTTTGAAATAGCCAAGCAGATTTTTTTTCAAAAGAGGCGAAATATGCAAATTGATTTGATCCTCTTATTCCTTTAAAAGAAATAGAATGATGATCATTATGATAATGAGGAATAAAACTAATACTTTTAGTTTTAATGAACCATTAGATGCATATTTAAAAAAATAAATTCAGAAAACAGATTTCTGAGAAAAATAATCATTTTGTTTGCTGAATTAAGTTTTTATATATTCAGCCTTGAAGTGATACTGATAGTAGGATTTAAACTTTTGTACACTTTTGGAAGGGTTGCAATTGCTGTTCTTCTTGATTCCATGTCTTCATTTGTAAGTCAAAATTTTATTCTCTGTCAGCATTGTGTACCATAAGCTTTAGCTTTGTGCTCTTTGAACCATATCAAAACAAGTGTTTCATAATACATACCTTTACAAATGTGAAGTTATTTTTTTATTTACTTTAATATGCTGTTAAGAAGGAACAAGAGCTGACCTTCTAGCCACAAGGAAGTAGTTCTTCCTGTAATTTTAATACAGTAAAAGGAACAATGTGTGACTATTTCCCACATGCAGTAGATGCAAATCATTATAATTTGAATCATACAATAAACTACCTCTATGCTTTCAAGTTGCCTATTAAATTAGTCACTAGAGGCAACTTAGTTTGTATCCATCTGTAGCACTGGGGAATCTAATAACTTAGATTCCCGACAACTGGGAACGTGCAGATTATTGTATCCTGGTACGTACTTAAGGTTAAAGTCCAAAAATCTGTGAAATAAAAAGCTGTTTTCTATTCATATTTAGCTAGAAACAGCCAAACAGGGATGGACCACCCACAGAGTGATACTTAAGAGACTGCAAAGTGTTGAATTTCCTGAAAGTCAACTATGAAAATCAAATTGTCAACAATCTGTTCAAAACTAAAAATACATAAGGTATATATGTACATAAATATATGGCACATTGATGTTTAAAAATAGTAACCAGTGACCAAGACAGAGATATATGGTCAGATACAATGCCACTTGGTTCCCTGTATCCTTTCGTCCTACTTCATATCTACCCCTTAGAGCAGCATACTATCGTTCCATTAGGGAGTGTTTTTCTGGTGAGACTGGTCTATCAGGGCAACCTGGTCTACCCAAATATGGGATGGAGCATACTGCTTCCACTTTTGCCTTCCATTAGGAAGGCTTCAAACCCCTACATAAGAGGCAAAAACTGGATTTGAAGAATACTGGGCAAAAGTGTTAGGCAGTTGACAAAAATGCTTTAAATTAAGAATAGTTTTAGAAATAGAAGTGTTAATAATTTGTTTTTTATCAATTAACAAAATGGAAAGTCAAGTCAAGTAGGTTTTATTGTCATTTCAATCATATAAGTACAGTACACAGTGAAACGAAACAACCAAGGTGCTACATCAGACAACATAGATAAAAAAGAAAAAGAGTATTTATGGTTCCAGTTTCTTTGTGTTGAGGAGTCTGATGGCTTGCAGAAAGAACAGTCTGTTTGTGCAGGCCCGAATGCTTCCGTACCTTTTTCAGATGGCAGGAGAGTAAAGAGTGTGTAGGAGGGGTGCGTATGGTCAACCACAATGTTTCTGGCTTTACGGATGCAGCATGTGGTGTATATGTCCATGACAGAGGGAAGAACAACCCCAATGGTCTTCTCTGCTGTCCTCACTATTCGCTGTAGGGTCTTGTGATCCGAAACAGTGAAATTCCCAAACCACGTGATGATGCAGCTGCTCAGGGTGCTCTTGATGGTCCCTCTGTAGAAGGTTGTAAGGATGTGTGGTGGAAGCTGTGCCTTCCTCAGTTTCCTCAGAAAGTAAAGACACTGCTGGGTGCTGCCTTCCAAGACACATGGGCTGCTGCTGCAGGAGGCTATGCTGGAAGCCAGGCCTGTTGCAATGGGGCCGGATGGCCTCCTGCACAACCAGATGGGCCTGGTGGAGAGAGCTGTGGGCAGCAGATGTGGCAGTGATAGGAGAGCAGTGAGGCAGCCAGGAGGGAGAGGGGCAGCTACCACCTCACCCCTTCCAGCTGGCCTGCCCTTTCTTAGCAGAGCTGCCACTGGTGCCCAGGAGCTACATGGTCCCCTGGCCGCCTTTCGCCATGCCACTGCCAGCTGCCCTCCCAGCACGCCTTTGGCTGCTGGCAGCTTTGGGGGCAATCTCCTCTCAGGTAGCTGCCCTTCCCCATGCCGTTGCCGGCTGCCCTCCCAGCATGCCTCTGGATGCTGGCAGCTTTGGGGCCGATCTTCTCCTGGGCAGCTGTCCACGCCACCCTCCCAGCATACCACTTGTTCCTTGGCACTGGCAGGGCAATCTTCTCCCTGGTGGCTGCGCTTCTCCAGACCGCCCGCCCGGCATGCTGCTTGCTCCTGGGGGCTGGTGGGACGATCTTCTCCTAGGCAGCTGCGCTTTTCCAGGCTGCTCTCCTGGCACACCGCTTGTTCCTGGGGGCTGGTGGGATGATCTTCTCCTGGGCAGCTGCCCTTCTCCAGGCTGCCTGCCCGGCATGCCACTTGCTCTTGGGGGCTGGCGGGGAGAACTTGTCCCAGGTAGCTGTGCTTCTCCAGGCCGCCTGCCTAGAATACCACTTGCTCCTGGGGGCTGGCAGGGCGATCTTCTTCCAGGCAGCTGTCCTGCTCCATGCTGCCCTCCCAGCACATCTCATGCTGCTGGTGGCTTTTGGGCGATCTCCTGGGTGGCTGCCCTTCCCCAGCAGCACATCGCTTTTTACTGGTGGCTGGTGAGGCGATCTTCTCATGGGGCAGCGGCATGTTTTTAGAGCATGCACAGTTGCACATGACTATAGTGCCCTGTTTTTAGTGCATGCACAGTCACAGAGTCATGCATGTACACGCATGCACAGTATGTTAGTTGGGCTGACTGCCGGCGTGCTGGCAGAGATGGGTCTGCATGCTAACATGGACATGTGTGCCATAGGTTCGCCAACATGGACCTAGTGTCTTGTTCCTATGCTTAGTTCTTCCATGGTTTGTGACCTGTGAAATAAAACTGTTTTCCACAACCTCACGTAGCAGAGGTTGACTGTTCCCCAGTTTTAAGTCTTCCACACAACTGTTTCTGTTTCAGTTAATGATTGTGTTTCAACTTACATATGAAATTAATGATCATTAGAACCTGCCTAGTATAATTGGTTAATGATACCTCTGATTCTAATACTACAAAATCCCTGACTTTTTGCAAGTGTAAGAATTAATGCTTTTTTGAAGACAAACGATGGTCACATCTAATATTGATTTGATTTGGATTTCTCCTCTGTTCATTTACTTTTCATTTTGTTAATTGATGAAAATAATTGATGAAATTAATCTATTTCTGAAAGTGTTCTTAATTTACAACATTTTTGCACAACTGCTTATCCCTTTTGCGCAAACTGCTCAACTGTTTAACACTTTTAGACTTTTACATACAATACAGAGTGTTACACATCATATAAAGCACAGAGTAAGTGTCCCTTAGCATTGGATTACATCTCGAAACAGAGAGATGAAAATAGGGAGATTTCCTTGATTATGCATGTCTATACCAATAATTTGGAAAAGGCACCAAAGCAGAATGTGTTATGCTAAATTTATCCCGCCAGAACTTTCCTGAAATCATCAAGAATTTAGAGGTATATCAAGAAAAACATGGAAGCACAGAGAAAATAAAGCAAGTGCAGACTTCCAAATTCTATTTAAGAAAAAATGTTGGTGGCAGCAGAAAATCATCATAGTATTACATTTTCCTCTCATTTTGTGGATAGATTGAATGAAAATATGGTACAGGAAAAAGACTCTCCTCTTCAAGTATATACAATGATGTTAACATTATTTATGACTGTTTAGCAGGAAAACTGAAAGCAGTCTTTTATTCAAATCACAGATTTTCTACAAACCTTTGGATAGGTATTTTCTTTGAATAGATGTACAGGTGCAGAGTCTAAACATGAGATATCTACCTTCAGGCACTTCATTTTTTATTTATTTATTTTTTGTTCTTAATGATTTGTGGTGCTCTAGTATGAAACCGATTTCCTTTTGTATTTCTCCTTCCTGTTCTGGAAAATGTACATCCATTTATAGCATATGTCACCACTTCTCATTTTATAAACAACTAGGAAGTGAATTCTTCAGAGGAAGATAAATGCAAGGCAATTTCAGAATTGTGTGGTTCCACAACTGAGACTCTTGGGAGAGAGTTTGTTTTTCCGTAGGCTGAGAGGTTGGCAAATGCTCCACGAGTTCTGTTCCTTAGCTAGCTTTTTCCTTCAAGGGCCCATAGATTTTGTGAAAATAGTATTCAAAACATCAGGGCTTTGGGTGGTAGGATTCCATGGATGTGAGATGGGACATCCATAGAATATTGTGAATATACTGTAGTCCATATTGAGATCCATTTTCTTATATTAGAGTATCTTTAAAATATATTAAGCAGAGAAATCTTCCTGCATTAATTTGATAAGACAACTTATTTTAGTGCAGGGGTATGAAACTCAAGGGTGCTTAGATCTGGCTCATGAGGCCACCCTGGAAACAGTGAAGGACCTGCTAGGAGGACCTGTGCCTCCTCCAGCAAAAATGGAGCTCAGAAGTGCCGTGAGCAGTTTTCCTGACCTCTGTTTTTGGTAGCAGAGGGTTGCAGGAGGCTGTTGTGGCTGTTTTCTCTGGTAAAGCACTCGGACCACCACAGGCATCCTGACACAAATGATGTCAAGTTGGCCATGCCCACTCTGGCCATGCCCACCCTGGGCCCCCACGGTTAAAAATAATCCTGATGCAGCCGTCAATAAAATTGAATTTGATGGCCCTGTTTTAGGGTATCTTTCAAATTACAAAATTGCAAAGACAGAAGGCAAAGAAGACAGAGTTGACATTTTCAAAAATATTCCTGTTGCTTTCTTGGTTGGGCTATTCCACGGCTATTGGGCTATTCCAAGAAAACTGTACCAGTTGTACCACAGAAATAAAGATAGTTTGTCGCTAAATCTGGATTTTATCACTCCTCTACATTCAAACTGGAGCTTTTTCTCCAATTTTCACCAATACTGGAGAAATGAAGGAGAGCTGTCTTTTTTTTCATTGGCTTGAAAACATTTTTACATATGATCCAGTGGTAATAAATCTAAATCCCTAATTATGTGCACCAATTTAAATGTAAGAAAATGCAAGCACAATCTGAGAGCTTTCTGAAAGCTCAGCAAGTAATGGGAGGATTCTTAGACATAAACAAGCAAAAGATAGAAGAATTGCTTAATAGCTGAACGGCAACGTAGCACAGGCTGCAAAAAGTTTACCAACAGTATATACGTATAACATGTTCAAGATTTCTTCCTAATTTACTAATAAATAAGTGTTAGATGTCTAGCATAGTTTCCAAGTCTGTGCCCTAAATCTTTGCATTAAACATGTTATTGAAGCTAGGGTAATTTTTGATTCCTCAATTGTTGCCTGATGTGAAAGGTTTTTCTATACAATTCTTTGAAATTCTCAGCTGAGTCAAGGAATAAAAAATGGCGGGGTGGGTTTGTGCCTGTTCTCTACAGACTTGGAACACCAGACGATTCCATCTGAAACCTGATTGTGTTCTACATTTAGCTTCTCTAAACTTTTATTATTTTATTTTATTATTTTATTTTTCATTTATTATTTTATTTTAATATTTTATTATTTTATTTTACAATTTTATGTTATCACCTTTATTGTTTTATAAATAACTACTCAAGGCAGCAATGCATTTTACTTCTGTTTCCTCACAACAATATTCGTATGAGGTGGGTTGGGCTGACAGAGTGATTGGCCCAAATAATCTAAAACAGGAATAAAGACTAGAAGAAGAGAGCTAATTTTGCTTCTTTGGCTTCTAGTATATTTTCCACAATAGTATAGTATTTAAATACAGAAATGTATTTAATTATTTGGATTCTCTGTCATGGACCCCTCTCTAACAGCATTCCACTAGAAAAATGATGCCCTCTTATTAAACCCCTTTAGATTTGGCTTTCAGCCCAGGACCTGGTATTTTGTTTTGTTTTAATTGATTTAATATAGCATTATATTTTGTAAGCCAGAGTCCTCCAATCTTTTGGCCACCAGGGAACCAATGGAGAGAGGTTCTTCCACAGACCAGAGGGGTGTGGTTTTGCAGGCTGCCTGCATCCCATAGATGGGGCTTTGTTAGTTTGCATTGCCTGGTTTCTGGCATCCTGCGGACCAGTGCCAGTCCATGGACTAGGGGTTGGGGACACCTATTGTAAGCTATATACAGACTGTATTTCATTCAATAGATCCTTAGAAAGGACTTGGTAGGTGGACAAAAATGCCAAATGCATGTTAAACATCTAGGTGACTGTGCAACCAACAATAATAAGTAGATTTGTAGAGGCAGAAAGGTACACACTATATTTTCAGGATAGGATTCCATCCTCAAACCTTGGGCAAAGCACCACTGGGATGTTTAATGTAATGTGAAAAGAAATGGTGTGTTTAATGTTTGGCATGAATTAAAGTTATATTAAAATGATTGTTGTCATGCTTAAATCTGGAAGGCTAATGGTATATGCCTATGCATTCCTGCTATAGGAAAACTAATGGCCACCATTTCAGGGATTAGATGACAGAAAGCTAATAGAAAACAGAGGGTATGGGTCACAGGTACAATCTGAGACAGATATTGTTCCCACTAAATTTGGCCGTAAAAGAATATTCTGATCTAAAAGGATAAGTCTGGAAAATAAATATTGTTTTTGCATATGACTGGGGATCAATGGCGGAAGACCAATATTGCAGGCAGAAATCTTAGGCCACCTTACCTTTATCTGATTTGTTTTTCAATATATATAGTAGGTGATGGTTTTCTGCATATAGTACTTTGGACTACAGTAATACAGCTCATTGTTTTAGATATACAGTTAAATCACATTAATAGATTTAGGCTATTAATAAATTCTACTGCACTGAAGTTTTATTCAAAAGGCAGATATATAAAAAATTAAAAGAGCAATCTTAAGACTTCTCCAGCTTTTCTGAATTCCTGTGCTGATACATATAGATCTAATTACTGAGCAGGAAATCATTTCTAAAATAAAATATTTTTCATTAAAATAGGATTATAGAAAGGATAAAATCGAACGGTTAATGCTAAAAATACCTTTAGAGCTTTGTGCTATGATTACATGGTGGCTTTTGAATGATATATAAGGTTAGATATGACACTCTATGCAGCTTTATATTATCCATCTGGCAATCATTTGTCCTGAAAGTACCCATTCCCCTCTCCTTATAGAGAGACATAAAAAGAAATAATAAAACTAAAATTAATAGGAGGTGGCTGCTGTTAATTAGCTCACATGTCTGTTATGCATACTTCCTAGCCATTCTCTGAAAAGGAGCTTGGCTTTATGAATAATATAAAATATTTTTTAAATTATAAAAATATAAATAGCATTGCCCTTTAGTATATTTGCACAGCTATTAAATGTCAGGAGCTTGAAATTTTCAATAGTCTTCCATTTCAAAGCCCAAATGCCTGATTTTATTTATTTATTTTTATCTCACCTTTATTATTTTATAAATAACTCAAGGTGGCAAATACACCCAATATTTCTTCTTCCTCCTATTTTTCCCAAAATGACAGACCCATGAGCTGGGTTGGGCTGAAAGAGAATGACCACCCCAAGGTCACCTAGCTAGCTTTCATGACTAAATGAAACTAGAATTCACAGTCTCCTGGTTTTCCATGTTCAGATCTTAAGAAGGTTACAATTTTAACCAGACCATTGAGTTTCTTTTTCACAGGCTACAGAAATTCAACTTTTCCAATCTTGTAAATCTCAGATGCCCTGCAAATATATTTAATTTAATTTAATTTCAAAATTTATATACCGTCCTCTCTCCCAAGGGACTCGGGGTGGTGCACAGCAGATAAAAGACATATATAGATAATAATCTAAAAAACCAATTAAAATGATTATATAAAGCTGATAATTTAAAATTAGACTAGTTTAGTATTAAAATCAACAATTAAAATGAATTAAATTTAAAATTTAAAATTACAACTAATTTAACAGATTAAATTTAACCCTGAGGTATCAGGCCAGGCCGGCTAGCTGGAAAAGATGGGTTTTTCAGTCCCAATTTCTCAATGATTATGACAGCAGAAGATATTGGGATCACAGTCCAATACATGTAGGAGATAACAATTTGGAGAGGCTGGAGTTCTTTGTCATTCAGTGCCATGAATGTTATTAATCCTTAAAAGTTGGCATCTTAATTGAATAAAATTGCCCTGTTCTTTTAGCCCATACCTCTGATTCTCCTCAACCAGTCATATTGTTTAATTAAGTAGGGAACATGTTATTTCCTAAACTGATAGCCTGTTAACAAAGGTGTGCAAATTTGAAGGGACAGAGAATAAAACTTGGCCAGAATGCAATCCACTCCTAAATAAACCATCAAGATGTATTGGGAAGTCAACATTTTATATAACACATTTTGTTTTAGAATTCATATAGACTATACACTGATGAAGTGTGTACAATGTGTATGTTTCTGTAAATATAGCTAAAAGAAAAATGACTCCTTTGATTTCTAAAATTTCATCTTTTGAAATAGTAGTGCTGAATTTAGTCACATAATTTGGCATATCTTTGGGATTGTCTGATACTATTATATTTTAGGTAGTTTTTGTCCTGGATAGCTGCCATGTGTAAAATTGTTTTTTCCTGTATCTCAACTTTGATAATACTCATGATTCTTAAATTCATTACACTTTGTGCTTTTCCTAAAGTTTCCCTTTCTCAAGTAGATATTTTTTCTTGACATTCATTTTCAATTCTGCATAAAATAACAAGTCTTCCAACAAAATTTTCTTTGAGAATGAACAAATGCAGGTAGTAAAGGCAATCGAAAAATAATGAAAGAATATGTCCACGGCAATATTGCCTACCCCAACAAAAATCAAGTCTGAATACTTTGTTAACTAACATTTTCAGATGAATAAATGCCTTATGAGAAAGCTTGTTAGCTAACTAGAAAATTTCAAATAAAAATCTTCATAGTTGATTCAGTGAAATTTATTGCAACTTTGAAGGAGCTATTGGGAATGCATCCTGTCAAATATAGGAGGTTTTATTTATGAACAAATCTTCATAGGTCTCCTCTCTGTAAGTGCTACAAATATATAAATGTAGGATGTGATACAAATATATAAATGTAGGATGAGAATCTGTGATTTTCATATGCTACTGAATTACAATAACAAGCAAGCTATTAACAAAGTTGTGAAGTGTATGTAGTAGAATACAGATAGTCTTCAATTTATGAGCACAATTATGGCTAACCAACACATTTGTTAAGTGAATCTTGCACTAATTTATGACCTTTCTTACCACAGTTGTTAAATGAATCACTGCAGTTGTTAGATTAGTAACACAGATGTTAAGTGAACCTGGCTTTCCCATTGGCTTTGCTTGTCAGAAGATCACAAAAGGTGATCACATGACCCTGAGACACTGCAACCGTCATAAATGCATGACAGTTGCCAAACATTCTAATTTTGATCACATGACCATGGGAATGCTACAACAATCATATGAAAAATGGTCATAAGCTATTTTTTTCAGTGCCGTTGTAACTTCAAACAGTTGCTAAATAAATGGTTTTAAGTCAATATACAGTGGTACCTCGAAATACAAAATTAATCCGTTCCAGGGTGGCCTTCGTATTCTGAATTTTTCGTATGTCAAAGCAACCTGTCCAGCCAAAACATGGTTTTGGCTCCCCCTCAGGCCGACAAGGATTGTGTTTTTCATATCTTGGAATTTCTTCATATCCTGAAGCAAAATAATTTTCGAGAGACCCTTCGTATCTTGGATTTTTCGTAACGTGAAGCATTCGTATCTCGAGGTACCACTGTACTTGTATATACCCGTGTTTCTCCAAAAAGAAGGCTGGGTCTTATTTTCTTTTGACACCCCCCCCCCAAAAAAACAGCTAGGCCTTCTTTATGAGGGTTCTAATTATTGACTCACCTCACAGCAGTGGCACCCACAGCCCCGCTGATCAGGGCTCACTGCTGGCCCACTTCTTCTGTGGCTGCTTGCCGCCACTCACATGCATCACCCTGGCCTCCATTCGCCTTCAGATGCCTTCCAGAAAGCCCTCTGCAGCCAATAACAGAGCTCTGGATTGCCCTAGAGCTCTATTATTGATTGCAGAGGGCTTTCTAGGAGACATCTGAAGGTGAAATGGAGGCTGGGGCGATGCGTGTGAGTGGTGGCAAGCAGCCACAGAAGAAGTGGCCACAGAAGAAGGAGACACAGGTATTGGGGTGTGCGAGATTTGGTAAGAAGGGCAGCCCCACCCTCATCTCCACCCTAGCTTATTTTTTACCTGTGTGCCTCCTACCACCTCCCTGCACCCCGGTGTGGGTGGAGTTTTAATTAGGGCTAATTTTGTAGGTGGGGCTTAATTTCATTTCACATGCTCAAAAATGTGATAGAGCTTCTTTTCAAGGTGGGTTGTCTTTTTGGAGAAACAGGGTAGATAAACTGGAAGAAGTGAGAAGAAAAAAATCAGTTCTGAAAGGAGAAGATATGAGAAAGAAACTCAAAATAACCCTTCTCTAGTCAGTCTGCTATAAAACAGAGCAGAGTGAAATTCTGGCAAGCTTTCAATATTCTGTGATTATATCATATAGCAGTAAAACAGTCTTTCTGCTCTGTCTGTTTCTGACACAAATGTTCAATAATTTCTGGATAGCCACAGATTTTCCTTTTCCTGTGTCTCCCAATCAAAAGCAAAAAGATAGAATTGACCCATAAGATCATGAATGTAATAGCCAAGGTTAACTGGCTTTACTACTGAACTTCATGTAATGTAATCAGATCTGCGCATGTGCGGAGGAAGATGGCGGCAGCGTTTTTGGCTCCGCGTTTCTCCTCTCTTAAATTCTTAAATGGTTTGGAAGGAACTTAAATTAATTTAAGCTGGACGACCTAGGCAAACAAGGGAACGACCAGGCAGGCAAGGAGAGGAAATATTGCCTGCAGTGTGGAGAGTGGAGAGCGGAGGGCGGAGGCGGCGACCGGAAGAGCCGAACGAAGACGGAGACGAGCACAGCGATTTAAAGCCGGCCTGGGATTTTCAGCTCGGCTTTTTAGCTTTCGATGGCGGTGGGTCGATCGGTGGGGACCGAGGCGAGCTGGGGGGGGGAGCGATTTGGCTGTCGGCCATGTTCCGGACCCCCCCGCCCCTTTTGGGGGTCGCATTTGTTGCGCTGGCAGCGTTTTGGACCCCCCCC